>CM076985.1:25502767-25555267 GCA_039105355.1 Benthosema pterotum
TTTTTCTAAACGCTCAAAAACGCTCCGAGACCGTGTACTATAGCCCATGTTTTTTTTGTGGATTTCGACATTTTTTCAAAAACGCTCAAAAACGACGAAAAACACCATTTTAGTATGGCGTTCGAGACCATGTACTATAGCCCATGGTTTTTCTTCGATTTCGACATTTTTTCGAAACGCTCAAAAACGCTCCGAGACCGTGTACTATAGCCCATGGTTTTTCTTCGATTTCGACATTTTTTCGAAATGCTCAAAAACGCTCCGAGACCGTGTACTATAGCCCATGGTTTTTCTTCGATTTCGACATTTTTTCGAAACGCTCAAAAACGCTCCGAGACCGTGTACTATAGCCCATGGTTTTTCTTCGATTTCGACATTTTTTCGAAACGCTCAAAAACGCTCCGAGACCGTGTACTATAGCCCATGGTTTTTCTTCGATTTCGACATTTTTTCGAAACGCTCAAAAACGCTCCGAGACCGTGTACTATAGCCCATGGTTTTTTGTCGATTTCGACATTTTTTCAAAAACGCTCAAAAACGACGAAAAACGCCATTTTAGTATGGCGTTCAAGACCATGTACTATAGCCCATGGTTTTTCTTCGATTTCGACATTTTTTCGAAACGCTCAAAAACGCTCCGAGACCGTGTACTATAGCCCATGGTTTTTTGTCGATTTCGACATTTTTTCAAAAACGCTCAAGAACGACGAAAAACGCCATTTTTAGTATGGCGTTCGAGACCATGTACTATAGCCCATGGTTTTTCTTCGATTTCGACATTTTTTCGAAACGCTCAAAAACGCTCCGAGACCGTGTACTATAGCCCATGGTTTTTCTTCGATTTCGACATTTTTTCGAAACGCTCAAAAACGCTCCGAGACCGTGTACTATAGCCCATGGTTTTTTGTCGATTTCGACATTTTTTTAAAAAACGCTCAAGAACGACGAAAAACGCATTTTAGTATGGCGTTCGAGACCATGTACTATAGCCCATGTTTTTCTTCGATTTCGACACTTTTTTCGAAAACGCTTAAAAACGCTCCCAGACCGTGTACTAGAGCCCATGTTTTTTTGTCGATTTCGACATTTTTTCAAAAACGCTCAAAGTGACGAAAAAAACGGCCATTTTAGTATTACGTTCGAGACCATGTACTATAGCCCATGGTTTTTCTTCGATTTCGACATTTTTTCGAAACGCTCAAAAACGCTCCGAGACCGTGTACTATAGCCCATGGTTTTTGTCGATTTCGACATTTTTTCAAAAACGACGAAAAACGCCATTTAGTATGCGTTCGAGACCATGTACTATAGCCCATGGTTTTTCTTCGATTTCGACATTTTTTCGAAACGCTCAAAAACGCTCCGAGACCGTGTACTATAGCCCATGTTTTTTTGTCGATTTCGACGTTTTTTCAAAAACGCTCAAAAACGACGAAAAACGCCTTTTAGTATGGCGTTCGAGACCATGTACTATAGCCCATGTTTTTTCTTCGATTTCGACATTTTTCGAAACGCCTCAAAAACGCTCCGAGACCGTGTAATACAGCCCCTGGTTTTTCTTCGATTTCAATTTTTTTTTTTTAAATGCTCGAAAAACGCCATACTATAGCATGGTGTCCGAGACCCGTGTACTATAGCCCATGGTTTTTCTTCGATTTCGACATTTTTTCGAAACGCTCAAAAACGCTCCGAGACCGTGTACTATAGCCCATGGTTTTTCTTCGATTTCGACATTTTTTCGAAACGCTCAAAAACGCTCCGAGACCGTGTACTATAGCCTATGGTTTTTTGTCGATTTCGACTTTTTTAAAAAACGCTCAAGAACGACGAAAAACGCCATTTTTAGTATGGCGTTCGAGACCATGTACTATAGCCCATGGTTTTTCTCTTCGATTTCGACATTTTTTCGAAACGCTCAAAAACGCTCCGAGACCGTGTACTTAGCCCATGGTTTTTTGTCGATTTCGACATTTTTTCAAAAACGCTCAAAAAAAGACGAAAAAACGCCATTTTAGTATGGCGTTCGAGACCATGTACTATAGCCCATGGTTTTTCTTCGATTTCGACATTTTTTCGAAACGCTCAAAAACGCTCCGAGACCGTGTACTATAGCCCATGGTTTTTCTTCGATTTCAATTTTTTTTCAAAAATGCTCGAAAAACACCATACTATAGCATGGTGTCCGAGGACCGTGTACTATAGCCATGGTTTTCCTCGATTTTGACATTTTTTTCATAACGCTCAAAAACGCTCAGAGACCGTGTACTATAGCCCATGGTTTTTCTTGGATTTCGACATTTTTTCAAAAACGCTAAAAAACGACGAAAAAACGCATACTATAGCATGGCGTCCGAGACCGTGTACTATAGCCCATGGTTTTTCTTCGATTTCGACATTTTTTCAAAACGCTCAAATACGCTCCGAGACCGTGTACTATAGCCCATGGTTTTTCTTCGATTTCAACATTTTTTCAAAACCCAAAAACGACGAAAAACGCCATACTATAGCATGGCGTCCGAGAACATGTACTATAGCCTATGGTTTTTCGTCGATTTCGACATTTTTTCCAAACGCTCAAAAACGATGAAAAACGCCATACTATAGCATGGCCTCCGAGACCATGTACTATAGCCTAAGTAAGTAGCCTTGCCAGGCCATGATGTCAAGTGGCCAGCTGAGCCATAGAGGCCCATATAGGTCAGGAGCCTATCTCCTGTTTCTGTAGCGTGAGGCAGCTTGATGTACAAGTACACCCCTGGACATGACGCTAGTATATCGCAGGGACTTCCCCAATCCATCCCTTGATGCTGAGTGCCAAGCAGGGAGGCATTGGGTCCCATTTTTTTAGAGTCTTTGGTATGACCCGGCCGGGAATCGAACCCGACCTCCCAGTCTCAGGGCGGACACTCTAACCACAAGGCCACTGAGCTGGTACTATAGAGCATGTACTATAGCCTATGGTTTTTTGTCGATTTCGACCTTTTTTCAAAACGCGCCCAAGACCGTGTACTATAGCCTTTGGTTTTTCGTCCATTTCGACATTTTTCAAAAACGCTCAAAAACGATGAAAAACGCCTTACTATAGCATGGGGTCCGAGACCATGTACTATAGCCTATGGTTTTTCGTCAATTTCGACATTTTTTCGAAACGCTCAAAAACGATGAAAAACGCCATACTATAGCATGGCGTCCGAGACCATGTACTATAGCCTATGGTTTTTCGTCGATTTCGACATTTTTTCAAAACGCTGAAAAACGATGAAAAACGCCATACTATAGCATGGCGTCCGAGACCATGTACTATAGCCTTTGGTTTTTCGTCGAATTTGACATTATTTCAAAACACTCAAAAAAGATCAAAAACGTAATACTATATCATGGCGTTCCGAGATAGATAGCCTATGGTTCTTCGTCGATTTTGACATTTTCTCAAACACTCAAAACGATGAAAAACGCCATACTATTGCATGGCGTCCGAGACCATGTACTATCCTATGGTTTTTCGTCGATTTCGACATTTTTTCAAAACGCTCAAAAACGATGAAAAACGCCATACTATAGCATGGCGTCCGAGACCCTGTATTATAGCCTTTGGTCTTTCGTCGATTTTGACATTTTTTTCAAAAACGCTCAAAAACGAAGAAAAACACCATACTATAGCATGGCGTCCAAGACCATGTACTATCCTATTGTTTTTTCGTCGATTTCGAAAATTTTTCGAAACGATCATACTATAGCTTGGTGTCCGAGACAATGTACTATAGCCTATGGTTTTTTCGTTGATTTCGACATTTTTTCAAAAACGCTCAAAAACGATGAAAAAACGCCATACTATAGCATGGCGTCCGAGACCATGTACTGTAGCCTTTGGTTTTCGTCGATCTCGACATTTTTTTCAAATCGCTCAAAAACGATCAAAAAAGCCATACTATAGCATGGTGTCCGAGACCATGTACTATAGCCCATGGTTTTTCTTCGATTTCGACATTTTTTCAAAACGCTCAAAAACGCTCCGAGACCGTGTACTATAGCCCATGGTTTTTCTTCGATTTCGACATTTTTTCAAAATGCTCAAAAACGCTCCGAGACCGTGTACTATAGCCCATGTTTTTTTGTCGATTTCGACATTTTTTCAAAAACGCTCAAAAACGACGGAAAACGCCATTTCAGTATGGCGTTCGAGACCATGTACTATAGCCCATGGTTTTTCTTCGATTTCGACATTTTTTCGAAACGCTCAAAAACCGACGAGACCATGTACTATAGCCCATGGTTTTTCTTCGATTTCGATATTTTTTCTAAACGCTCAAAAACGCTCCGAGACCGTGTACTATAGCCCATGTTTTTTTGTCGATTTCGACATTTTTTCAAAAACGCTCAAAAACGACGAAAAACGCCATTTTAGTATGGTGTTCGAGACCATGTACTATAGCCCATGTTTTTTCTTCGATTTCGACATTTTTTCGAAACGCTCAAAAACGCTCCGAGACCGTGTACTATAGCCCATGGTTTTTCTTCGTTTTCGACATTTTTTCGAAATGCTCAAAAACGCTCCGAGACCGTGTACTATAGCCCATGGTTTTTCTTCGATTTCGACATTTTTTCGAAACGCTCAAAAACGCTCCGAGACCGTGTACTATAGCCCATGGTTTTTCTTCGATTTCGACATTTTTTTCGAAACGCTCAAAAACGCTCCGAGACCGTGTACTATAGCCCATGGTTTTTCTTCGATTTCGACATTTTTCGAAACGCTCAAAAACACTCCGAGACCGTGTACTATAGCCCATGGTTTTTTGTCGATTTCGACATTTTTTCAAAAACGCTCAAAAACGACGAAAAACGCCATTTTAGTATGGCGTTCAAGACCATGTACTATAGCCCATGGTTTTTCTTCGATTTCGACATTTTTTCGAAACGCTCAAAAACGCTCCGAGACCGTGTACTATAGCCCATGGTTTTTTGTCGATTTCGACATTTTTTCAAAAACGCTCAAAAACGACGAAAAACGCCATTTTAGTATGGCGTTCGAGACCATGTACTATAGCCCATGGTTTTTCTTCGATTTCGACATTTTTTCGAAACGCTCAAAAACGCTCCGAGACCGTGTACTATAGCCCATGGTTTTTCTTCGATTTCGACATTTTTTCGAAACGCTCAAAAACGCTCCGAGACCGTGTACTATAGCCCATGGTTTTTTGTCGATTTCGACATTTTTTCAAAAACGCTCAAGAACGACGAAAAACGCCATTTTAGTATGGCGTTCGAGACCATGTACTATAGCCCATGGTTTTTCTTCGATTTCGACACTTTTTTCGAAACGCTTAAAAACGCTCCCAGACCGTGTACTAGAGCCCATGTTTTTTTGTCGATTTCGACATTTTTTCAAAAACGCTCAAAAGCGACGAAAAACGCCATTTTAGTATTACGTTCGAGACCATGTACTATAGCCCATGGTTTTTCTTCGATTTCGACATTTTTTCGAAACGCTCAAAAACGCTCCGAGACCGTGTACTATAGCCCATGGTTTTTTGTCGATTTCGACATTTTTTCAAAAACGCTCAAAAACGACGAAAAACGCCATTTAGTATGGCGTTCGAGACCATGTACTATAGCCCATGGTTTTTCTTCGATTTCGACATTTTTTCGAAACGCTCAAAAACGCTCCGAGACCGTGTACTATAGCCCATGGTTTTTTGTCGATTTCGACATTTTTTCAAAAACGCTCAAAAACGACGAAAAAACGCCATTTAGTATGGCGTTCGAGACCATGTACTATAGCCCATGGTTTTTCTTCGATTTCGACATTTTTTCGAAACGCTCAAAAAACGCTCCGAGACCGTGTACTATAGCCCATGGTTTTTCTTCGATTTCAATTTTTTTTAAAAAATGCTCGAAAACGACGAAAAACGCCATACTATAGCATGGTGTCCGAGACCGTGTACTATAGCCCATGGTTTTTCTTCGATTTCGACATTTTTTCGAAACGCTCAAAAACGCTCCGAGACCGTGTACTATAGCCCATGGTTTTTCTTCGATTTCGACATTTTTTCGAAACGCTCAAAAACGCTCCGAGACCGTGTACTATAGCCTATGGTTTTTTGTCGATTTCGACATTTTTTCAAAAACGCTCAAGAACGACGAAAAACGCCATTTTAGTATGGCGTTCGAGACCATGTACTATAGCCCATGGTTTTTCTTCGATTTCGACATTTTTTCGAAACGCTCAAAAACGCTCCGAGACCGTGTACTATAGCCCATGGTTTTTTGTCGATTTCGACATTTTTTCAAAAACGCTCAAAAACGACGAAAAACGCCATTTAGTATGGCGTTCGAGACCATGTACTATAGCCCATGGTTTTTCTTCGATTTCGACATTTTTTCGAAACGCTCAAAAACGCTCCGAGACCGTGTACTATAGCCCATGGTTTTCTTCGATTTCAACATTTTTTCAAAAATGCTCGAAAAACGCCATACTATAGCATGGCGTCCGAGACCGTGTACTATAGCCCATGGTTTTCCTCGATTTTGACATTTTTTTCAAAACGCTCAAAAACGCTCCGAGACCGTGTACTATAGCCCATGGTTTTTCTTCGATTTCGACATTTTTCAAAAACGCTAAAAAAGACGAAAAACGCCATACTATAGCATGGCGTCCGAGACCGTGTACTATAGCCCATGGTTTTTCTTCGATTTCGACATTTTTTCAAAACGCTCAAAAACGCTCCGAGACCGTGTACTATAGCCCATGGTTTTTCTTCGATTTCGACATTTTTTCCAAACGCTCAAAAACGACGAAAAAACGCCATACTATAGCATGGCGTCCGAGACCGTGTACTATAGCCAGTATAAGTAAGTAGCCTTGCCAGGCCATGATGTCAAGTGGCCCAGCTGAGCCATAGAGGCCCATATAGGTCAGGAGCCTATCTCCTGTTTCTGTAGCGTGAGGCAGCTTGATGTACAAGTACACCCCCTGGACATGACGCTAGTATATCGCAGGGACTTACCCCCAATCCATCCCTTGATGCTGAGTGCCAAGCAGGGAGGCATTGGGTCCCATTTTTTTAGAGTCTTTGGTATGACCCGGCCGGGAATCGAACCCCGACCTCCCAGTCTCAGGGCGGACACTCTAACCACAAGGCCACTGAGCTGGTACTATAGAGCAAGAACTATAGCCTATGGTTTTTTGTCGATTCACTGTTGTAGAAATATAGAGCTTTATAATTTATAACAGGGTCAATTCCGTTTCGTTTCAAAAAGCAAGTACTCGAGTGGGGTTTGAACTCACGACCTCCAGATAAAGGCTAATAGTCTACAGCCAAACCCACTGAGCCACTGGACCAGGTACCTGCTGTGGGTTAGTCTTCATTTGCCTTTGAGTAGCAGCATTCATACAGAAAAAATACATTATCTGTGCTGTTTTTATTCATATAAAGTAGACCCATGTACTTTTTCCTAGATTTTGACATTTTTCGAAATCCTCAAAAATGCTTAAAAAAAAAACAAAAAACGTCATACTATTTTATGTCGTCCGATACCATGCACTATAGCCTTTGGTTTTTTGTCGATTTCGACCTTTTTTCAAAACGCGCCCAAGACCGTGTACTATAGCCTTTGGTTTTTCGTCCATTTCGACATTTTTCAAAAACGCTCAAAAACGATGAAAAACGCCTTACTATAGCATGGGGTCCGAGACCATGTACTGTCTATAGCCTATGGTTTTTCGTCAATTTCGACATTTTTTCGAAACGCTCAAAAACGATGAAAAACGCCATACTATAGCATGACGTCCGAGACCATGTACTATAGCCTATGGTTTTTCGTCGATTTCGACATTTTTTCAAAAACGCTGAAAACGATGAGAAACGTCATACTATACCATGGCGTCTGAGACCATGTATTATAGCCTTTGGTTTTTCGTCGAATTTGACATTATTTCAAAACACTCAAAAAAGATCAAAAACGTAATACAATATCATGGCGTCCGAGACCATTTAGTATAGCCTATTGTTCTTCGTCGATTTTGACATTTTTTCAAACACTCAAAAACGATGAAAAACGCCATACTATTGCATGGCGTCCGAGACCATGTACTATCCTATGGTTTTTCTTCGATTTCGACATTTTTTCAAAGCGCTCAAAAACGATGAAAAACGCCATACTATACCATGGCGTCCGAGACCATGTATTATAGCCTTTGGTCTTTCGTCGATTTTGACATTTTTTTCAAAAACGCTCAAAAACGAAGAAAAACACCATACTATAGCATGGCGTCCAAGACCATGTACTATCCTATTGTTTTTCGTCGATTTCGAAAAATTTTCGAAACGATCAAAAACGATGAAAAACGCCATACTATAGCTTGGTGTCCGAGACAATGTACTATAGCCTATGGTTTTTCGTTGATTTCGACATTTTTTTCAAAAACGCTCAAAAACGATGAAAAACGCCATACTATAGCATGGCGTCCGAGACCATGTACTGTAGCCTTTGGTTTTTCGTCGATCTCGACATTTTTTTCAAATCGCTCAAAAACGATCAAAAAAGCCATACTATAGCATGGTGTCCGAGACCATGTACTATAGCCTTTGGTTTTTCGTCGATTTCGACATTTTTTCAAAAATCCTCAAAAATTATGAAAAACGGCATACTATAGCATGTCGTCTGAGACCATGTACTATAGCCTTTGGTTTTTCGTCGATTTCGACATTTTTCCAAAAATCCTCAAAAATTATGAAAAACGCCATACTATAGCATGTCTTCCGAGACCATGTACTATAGCCTTTGGTTTTTCTTCGATTTCGACATATAGCATGTTGTCCGAGACCATGTTCTACAGCCTTTGGTTTTTCTTCGTTTTCGACATTTTTCTAAAAATCCTCAAAAATGACGAAAAACGGCATACTATATATGTTTGAAATTATAATGTTAGGAAACAATCGAATTAAGCCTCTGGTGTTTCTGTCACTTTCTATTTGGCATTTTGTGAGCACCTCAAAAAGGCACTGTGGCTCACTGGATAAAGATTGTGTCTGGAAATTTGTGGGCCCGGGTTCAAGTCCCAGATGTTGTACTTTGTTCATTGTGAGCCAATGTGTTCAAAGAGAATTAAACCAGTGGTTCTTGGAGTTATCCTTTTTCTTTGATTTTCATTAAAAAATCAATATAGTACCATACTACATCATCCAAAACAATAAACTATAATATATCTTTCATTCAGTTTTTACTTTGAAATGTTTTGTAGTTTCTGAGTTTTTTTTTTCTTTTCAACTTAAAGGCCCAATGCATCCTCGATGGCAATAGCATAAACTTTATTATGCTATTCGTCCTACATACTTATACCTAGAAACCCCATTCATGGCTATTAATGTTTGTCTCACGTTGTACATGTTTGCCTGAAAAGGAATTTTTTAAATGTTTTATCGTTTTAGAAATATAGTGGTCCCAAATTCGAGAATTTTATAATGGGGTCAATGGGAGCTTCAAAGGGGGTCAAAAGTCACATTCTCCTAGAAACTCCATTCATACATTTTTAGATTCAGCTTACAGTGGAGATACATGCTGTAACTTTTTTATTTGAAATGTTTTGTAGTTTCTGAGTTATTTAACTTAAACACCCAATGCATTCTCAATGGTACTTTATTATGCTATTAGTGCTGCATACTTACACATAGAAACCCCATTTAAAGCTATTTAGGTTCATCTTATGGTGGACATGTTTGCACGAAAAGGAATCTTTGAAGTGTTTCACTGTTGTAGAAATATAGAGCTTTATAATTTATAACAGGGTCAATTCCGTTTCGTTTCAAAAAGCAAGTACTCGAGTGGGGTTTGAACTCACGACCTCCAGATAAAGGCTAATAGTCTACAGCCAAACCCACTGAGCCACTGGACCAGGTACCTGCTGTGGGTTAGTCTTCATTTGCCTTTGAGTAGCAGCATTCATACAGAAAAAATACATTATCTGTGCTGTTTTTATTCATATAAAGTAGACCCATGTACTTTTTCCTAGATTTTGACATTTTTCGAAATCCTCAAAAATGCTTAAAAAAACGTCATACTATTTTATGTCGTCCGATACCATGCACTATAGCCTTTGTTTTTTCTTCGATTTCGACATTTTTTCAAAAATCCTCAAAAACGATAAAAACAGCATACTATAGCATGTCGTCCGAGACCATGAACGTACTGTAAGTAGCTTTGAATCGGGTTTGCTACAAACTACCAAGTTTTCATAGTAAACTGCTATCTGCAACCACAATAATAATTAGCAACGGTGGTTTTGCCCCTCTGTGTGGGTCGAGCTCTGTGCACAATGCTGGGAAGCATTTTCTTTTTCCACCTCCCCGCACAAACCATTCCTTTACGCTCAGGTCCGTTCCCTTTCCAGTCATGCAACATTAAGAGCACTCTAAAAAATCAGTAGCTTGATGTTCATTCTCACAAATTAGCCCATTAACGTCACCGGGGTGCCAGGGAACACCACTTACATTGCCATGCCAATGTGTCAGTAATACTCCATTGTATTTGCTGGAAGTTGATACTCGTGAAACATTACTCAACTGCATGTAATGGCTTTTATTTTGCTGCAACGTTGGGCCACATTTACCATGAAAACCTGCATCTTCCTTCCACAGGAAGGGGCAAAATCAACCTGTGACTGAGGCAGACGCCTGCAGTTGATAGTAAAGGAGTCACGTACATGAGTAAGGGTACTTAGTAAGGGTTGCAACCTTTTTACACCTGCCGTGAAAAAGTTTGGGAGGTGTGGTTGTGGGCCGGAGGACTCCCTTCTCCCCTCTCCTATCGGCCACGGCAGTAATCCTATCGGTCACGGCAGGTATCCTAACGGTCGGGGGTTAAGGTATAGGCCAGGGGCGTTTTTGCCGTTGGGCAGACTATAGGCAGTTGCCCAGGGCGCCATGAGGGGAGGTGGCGAGGGGAGGGGCCCGATATTTAAAACACATATAATATGTTCTTTAGTTTAAAAATAGTTCCTAATTGTATCCCTTGGGGGTGACAATTTTACAGGGGATTTTCCCCGGAGCACCCCCTTACCAAATGGACCCTTACAGGTCCATTTGGTAAGGGGGGCGCCAGGGAAAATCTTGCCTAGGGCTCCAAATTGCTTAGAAACGCCACTGGTATAGGCGTAGGTTTTACTGGGGTTATGTTTAGGCCTTAGGGCTAGATTTAACGATATAGGCACGCGGCCAATGGAGGAGGATTTTGTAATCAATATATAGGTATATAATAGGTAGCCAGTGGAGTTGGTAGAGAACAGGGGTGGTGCGACTGATGATCTCCATATGTTGTTTCTAACATTCCATGTGTTGATCTGGGCTCATCAAACCCTGTACACCCAAGACACACTCAATGTATACAGTATATGGCCAGCACTACACTACCCAGCAACCAGTAAGGATTAGTGACGGGGGATTATTATTATTATTTCATTATTTTGTCCTGGAAATGGCATAAAAATCATCCCCTTATGGGCTGTGATCTGGACCAGGGGTCGAGATCACCAGTGGTCCCTGAGAGGATTCCAGGTGGTCCCCAGCTATAAAATGATTGACAGTTGGTAACTATTGGCACTATTTATTTCTCAGCCATTAACAACTCAATTAGCAGCATAAATGACAGCACTATTGCAGTTTATGTTCACTTTAACCAGTGTTTTATTTCTACACAATAAATGACAGCAAAATGAACATGATACTCAATCTTATGACTCATTCTTATGAAAATATAGTACACATCAGACATGTTTTTGCCATGTACCCGAGCACCAAAAATATATATAATTGCAACTGTGAAAACATTGAGAAACATCAAACATAAAAGTCCAATCTGTTGTATATGTGCCTGAAAAAGTGCATACCATTTATGAAACCAACCAGCATGGAGGCCATCAGGGGAAGAAAGGAAACATGAAATCTGATTTCTACCTTTAAGCCTAAATTAATCTTTGCCATTCAACGTTGTGAGCTCAGGATATATTGTTGCGCGACACCATCATCACATACCGAAATTAAGCATTACAGTCTACTCTATCGCACGTTATAGTGTCACTCATGGAAAAATGTCTGGTTTCCAAGCTAACGCAACGCAATGGGAATCACTTGTGCAGACAGACTATGAATTGGACTTGAACGGTACTGTTGAGGTTCTAAGCAAACGCAAAGGTATAATACGTACTAATAGTAATACTATAGTACAGAGTGGAATGAGGCTAATAAACAAAAGTTGTTTTTGGCTGATGCCATTCAATTAACAGAAATTTGGATAAAATAAAATAAAAAAATATAGCGATGATACATAGAAAAAAAAAAATAGCTACCAGAAAAAAAACATGTCCCCATCTACTTCCTCATGAAAAATAAGTACGGTAGATAAGTCTGGTCAATGATTTAACTCATCAGATATGCCAAAAAGGCGACATGCTTTTTTGTGTGTGTGTAATCTTAACAAATAAATTATGTTTGATGTAAAGGATAAATCAATGGTTTAGACATGACAACAGTGCTTGTACTAAGCCATCGTGAACAAATAAATGCTGATAACAAGTGGTGTGGTGAAGCATCACAGGATTATTATTATTTTTTTCCTCTCTTTTTTGTCTTACAGGTGGTACTTTGATGGTACACAATGCACAACATATTCACGGTTCATTTCCTCGTATAATAGTTTGATAAAAATCGATCCAAGAGCTACTCCCAAACAGTTAGTACATGGTTTGCAAATACAATCATCATATAATATTATTATTTACATCTTAAAATATATTTGCTGAACAATCGGGTACGAAACATTGCAATAATACCACTAGATATCCACATAATATGTAAATACTTGTTTTTGTATACTTCCCACTTAAAAAAAGGGATTAATTCATCTTTTAAACCATTTTTTGGGGGGTAGGGGGGATTGGGAAACAGACATATGTGGTCCTGTCTATAACCAGAAGCCTGTGAGAGGTACTTGATGTGTTAAGGTGAAAGTGTCTTTAAATGAAGACACCAAAAACTTAATAAGATTCTACCTTTTTTTTCCAAACAAGCCACCTTTACCATTTTGCTAAAATCGCTAGCAAAAGAACTCTCAGCTGTTCATGGAGAATGTGGACAGAGGTATGAATGAACGCTGAAAATAACAACTGTCGCCCTCTTTTCCGTGATAAATACACATAGTGTATGCAAGGACAGCAATATTTTATCCTGACCCTTAACTTCCTTAAAGCACAGGCCACGGGTTGTGTCTGGGCTTTAGGGTAAATACCCCAAAAAATAGCCGATCTACAAGGACACAAATTCCAAAGGTGAGCTTGAAAATCGGGTTATTTGTGGAGGACATTTCGGATGCTATAGGGGCGGGTCAAGGTTCTGGAAGTTGGGGCCAAACACCCCCCCCCCCCCCCCCCCCCTGACCACAGGGGCGGATATAACATTTCCCAATGGGGGGGGGGTAGGCGAAAATGGTATGGGTGCGGATTCATCGAATCGATGAAGCCGCACCCATACCATTTTTGGTTACAGGACTTAGGTATTAGGAAAGTATAAGCATGCCCATGCCCCCCCCATGCCCATGCCTAGATCCGCCCCTGCCTGACCCCGGCCCGCCTGGTGCTACCGTACCGGACAGTGACAGATGAGCCAGTGTGTCAGGGAGCGGGGGAGTCCCAGAGAGGGACGGCTGCCACCTCTCCAACCTCCTCCAGGAGAAAGTCTGACTCACCGAGGGCTCAGGGGCGCTGTGCCAGGCAAGCCCTGCAGGCCACCCCTGGACCCAATGCAGAGGGGCAAGGCGCTGTGTGAGAGTACACATTTTCACACCTGGGCAAATAGCTAGACCGGCCAGGAAAAGCAGCTGACCATCCCCTCCCTCCCTCCCTCCCCCTCGTCCCATCTCTAGCTCCCTCCCTCTGCCCACCTTCAGCTGCTCTGCCATCCCCTGATCACCCCATCTGGGGTGACTTCCCTCCCTTTCTGCTTTCTGTCTCGCCAGCAGTGTTTCTTCTTTGCCCAGTTCTTCCTTGCCCCTCAGTTGGCCCACTAGCTATACCTCGAAATGCTGTGTGAAATTCTATGCCAGTGGTTCTTTTTTTTTTAATGATTTCAAGGACCCCTGTAAATCCCATGAGTGTGCAGATGTTCCACTGTTAAGTATACACTCTCAGAGCTACAGACAAGTCTTCAAGATTCTGTTTGGAAACCTTCTTCTAACATAGAACCCTGAACGGTTATTCTATGCCTTCGCGAGTTCGTTTGTTATAGTGTGGATCTTTCTCCTTCATCGTAACATAAATCTCTCTATAAAAAAAGAAAAGAAAAAAGAAAAAAAAAAGCAGTTTGGCTTGTGTGTGCATTTGTTACTTTTTTTTAGGATAAGCAAATGAATACAAATAAACAGTACATTCTGGCTTTGTAGAACAAAAACAACAGATACATGTGTGCACTGCACGCAGTTAACATTTAAACACGGTGACATCTCATTGGATACAATCAGTGTCCATCTACACTTGGTGGCCAATGAGGCACCTTCTTCTGTGGTTGCGGGCGGGCCCACAGTTATACCTTTGCCCAACGTTTGACAATAATTCGACAGCGACAGAGACCGTGTTGACAGAAAAAAAAAAAAAAAAACAAAGACAGTTTTGACTCTCAACCGATAATGTTTTTTTTTTTTTGTTTTTTTGTTTTGTTTATAAGAGCAATGTAAAAAATAACTTACATGGACATTAAATATAACTTAAAAAAGTATAACACTCTCAATAAATAGTTCTACTATTTACACCATTGCTATGAGACGCAAAAAAAATGTCACTAAAATACCAAAAAATATAGAAGCAGCAAACATTACAGGCATGAGGTACAGCAAGGGATCCTTTTGATGACTACAGTAGAGAGTGACGTCCTCATATCTGATGCCCATTCTGATACTTCCTTCCATGAATATCTTGGTTGGCTATGGCTTATCATGAGCAGTACCATGGTCAATGTTGAAAACCCAGCTGTCCATAACGTTACAGGTCCACACATAAACAGTCACATTCTGTAGCCTGTATACCTCTCTCTCTCTCTGTCTATCTCTGTCTCTCTCTCACTCTCTGTCACACTCTCCTAGAGTTTGATAATGATTACTGGTATTCTTATTTGTATTTTATTTCTTTCCCCCATTTCCTCCTTCTTGCTTGTTTTGTTTTGTTTGTTTTTAAAGTTCTCTCGGGCTTTCAATGTCAGCACTAGTCCGTGGGTGTTGAAAAGGAAGCTTTGCAATTGAATGAGTTGCATGGCAAAAAGGAAAAGACCTGGGCGACCGACCGTCCGACCGACCAGGCTTTTTGCGTTTACCGAGGCGAGGTTGGAGGGATGCATGGATGAATCCCGTGTGAAGTTGAGAGCAACAACCTCTTCCCATACGTCCATATACAAACAGGTGGCTGGAATGGCTTACCAGATAATCTGACAGGGTGTTGATGACCGACCACCACCAACACCGCCACACGCACAACACACTGCCACACACCTCACTGTCACCGTGCAGTGATTCAGTCTCTCTCCACTGGAACAGCTCTATGAAAAGCAGCAGTATCTGGAGTATTAACATTACATATCATTTGATAATATCAACATAATACAATTCCATTTTGCCACATACATACTGGTATATATATATATATATTATATATATATATATATATATATATATATATATATATATATATATACCTTTTTCCTATAAAGTGTTAAATGCAATCTTAGAAGATGATATAGCCTTTAGAGTGTCCTATAATGTTCCATATTTTTAAAAGTCTTTCAAGAGTCCTTTTTTCTTTTTTTTTGTTCCTTTTCCCATTTTTTTGGTAGGTTCTTCATTTAACTTCCTCATCGACATGCCAGGTTTCTCTGACAACATTAATATTTGTAAGCCTAAGATGGTGCAATGAACACATCTACTGTATATATAAAAAAGGGGAACAAAGGAAAGAAAGAAAAAAAACATTGGTGTTCTAGCCACAAGGAAAACAACACAATTGTAAAAACGGTGTGTAGTGTGTACCTTTCTCTGTTGGCTTGTGGACCTCCATGGAGTATGGAAGATGAATGTGTAAATGATGATAACTAATGGATAGCTCTAACTATCTAGACTACAATGCCAGTTTATGACTGTGAGTGTTTGTGAAAGGGGGGGGGGGCTGTCAAAGGGTTAAAAGATACAAGAATATTAAAATCACAGGAAAGTTAATAGTACTAGAGATATGACAAATGATGAAATATACTACAATTGCTGTTGTTCTTGTTTAAAAATCACCATTCAATAGCAGCTTCTAAACATTTTTGAAATATATACTTTTCTTCTTACATGGCAACTAAAAAGTGCAGTTAACTGAGGTCAATAATACAAATACTGATTAAATATGACATTTTTTCTCTTTTGCAACAAAGAAAAGAAATAAATGAAATAAAACTTAAAAAAAAAAAACATTTCTTCAACTCTCCCGTTAATATGTATTATTTACACTATATCGATTTGTTTTTTTGAAAATAATACGTATTTTTCCTGTTCCTGCATGTGTTTTGTGGTATTGTCCTAGTTTGTTTTCCTAATGTCGGTTCTAAAAAAAAATACCATGAACTTGTTCTTTGCCGTCTGCCCGTGCAGCATTAGCCTATAACATTGTCCTCAAGGCGTGCAGAATGTTGTTCCTGGAAAAAAAAAATCTATAGCAGCTACAATACAAGTCAGAGAGGGTCCGGATCAAATGAATGAGAGACATGAGGGGGTAGGGGGGTTGAACCTGATTCACACTGCGTTGCGTGACATGGGTGTGACACCGGCATGCAACCGAACAGAGTACTAGTTATGCAAAATATCGTCCCTGTCGAGCACAAACATCTCAGCCTACATTTTCGTCACTGCTAAACCCCCTTATCCCTTAACTTCTTTGCTTTTTTAAACCATTAAAAAAAAAAAACATTTTTTCTATAGTTCAAATGGCCAGTCTACCAGCTTGCAACGTGTTAATAGATTGGCACGTTGAACTGTTCCAAAAAGTTTTTCAAAATAGTAAAAAAGGGATAAGGGGTTTGGAATGAGGGGGTTAGCGTCTAACAAAAATGGAGCCCCACATCTCCATGTACAGTGCTGTCCCCTTCCATGTTTCCACTACTGCTGTAGGGTACCCAGAGGTACCTTTGGACGCAAACGTCTAAAAAAAAATGTACAGATCTGCAATCTGGAAAAGGCGGTGTGTAGTAGTGGTGACACCTTTCATGCTACAGCAGAGTAACAGCATTGGACTGTAAGAGGTGTCTCCACCTGACAGACAGAGACGATGCATGCATGTTGAGGACAAAACCAAATGAGAGCAGCACAATTTGGACCAATGTTATGTTGATGTGCACGAGGATACCTGTGAGTGTGTGTGTATGTGTATGTGTGTGTGCGTGTGTGTGTGTGTGTGTGTGTGTGTGTGGGTGGGGGGGGGGGGGGGGGGGGGGGGGGGGGGGGGGGGGTGGGGGGGGGGTTGGGGGGTGTCTTTTAACAAGAGTGCAGAAACAGATCAGCAGCTATATTAGTCTATTGAAGTTGTGACTGATTTGTCTGTGTGTGTGTGTGTGTGTGTGTGTGTGTGGGGGGGGGGGTGGAGGGGGTACTGTAAAGTGTTGATGATTACAACCTTTGCACACTCACAGAGGAGACAGGGAAAAAACATAGTACAGGTCCTTTCCAAAAAATTAGAATATCAACGAAAAGTTGGTTTATTTCCACAATTCCATTCAAAATCCCAAACTTTCATTAATTATAGATCCAGTGCTCATATTGTAAATGATTTCAAGTATTTATTTGTTTATTTTTACACAATTTTGGCTTCCAGCTCATAAAACCCACCAAATCAGGATTTCAAAAAATTAGAATATTTTATGAGACAACTAAAAAAAAATGTGTTTTAAACAAGAAATGTTGACTATCTGAAAAGTATATTAATTTATGCAGTTAATACTTGGTCTAGGCTACTTTAGAACAAATGATTTCATTAATGGGGCGGGGCATGGAGGTGATCAACTGTGGCACTGTTGAGGTGTTATGGAAGCCCAGTTTTGCTTCAATAACAGCCATAAATTAATTTGTATTTTTCAGTCTTATGTCTCACACCTTCCTCTTGACAATACAACCCAGATTCTCTGTTGGGTTAAAGTCAGGAAAGTTTGCAGGTCAGTTAAGTGCAGTAATACCATGGTCGGTACAGCAGCTACTAGTAGTTTTAGCTCTGTAGGCAGGTGCCAAATCGAGCTGGAAAGGAAAATTAGCATCTCCATGAAGCTTGTCAGCATACCGAAGCATAGGGTACTCTAAAAGATGGCTGTGTTGCAACACTGGTGAGTTTTCACTGTCAGTGGATTAACACCAGCCGATAACATGGCTTGGAGACTGGACATGGCAAAACGCATGATTTAGGCCATGTTATCGGCTGAAAACTTCAACACAGCCATCTTTTTAGTGTACCTTGTGCTTCGGTATGTTGACAAGCTTGATGGGGATGCTAATTTTCTTTCCAGCTCGATTTGGCACCTGCCCACAGAGCTAAAACTACTAGTAGCTGCTGTACTGACCATGGTATTACTGCGCTTAACTGACCTGCCAACTGTCCTGACCTTAACCCAACAGAGAATCTGGGTTGTATTGTCAAGAGGAAGGTGTGAGACATAAGACTGAAAAATACAAATTCATTCATGGCTGTTATTGAAGCAAAACTGGGCTTCCATAACACCTCAACAGTGCCACAGGTTGATCACTTCCATGCCCCGCCCCATTAATGAAATCATTTGTTCTAAAGTAGCCCAGACCAAGTATTAACTGCATACATTCATATATTTTTCAACATTTCTTGTTTAAAACACATTTTTTTAGTTGGTTCATAAAATATTCTAATTTTTTGAAATCCTGATTTGGTGGGTTTTATGAGCTGGAAGCCAAAATTGTGTAAAAATAAACAAATAAATACTTGAAATCATTTACAATATGAGCACTGGATCTATAATTAATGAAAGTTCGGGATTTTGAATGGAATTGTGGAAATAAACCAACTTTTCGTTGATATTCTAATTTTTTGGAAAGGACATGCTATATGCAGATGATACTTCCATAAGCGCATGAATTGAGAAAGTGAAGGTACACGTGGAGAGAGCGGTGCTTTTTGCAAGCTTGCTACCATGTGGATAATATCTCCAGCCGTGTATCCGTGTGCAGTGCAGCGCCAAAGCCGGAGGCTTCTGGTGAGCTTCCACTACATTCTGAACAGGTCAATTCATTCACTCATTGACACTCAATGAATTAATGAAAAGAGAGATTTCATTTTAATTCATATTTCCACACGCATCAAGCTTGAGGTGAAGTGGGTTTTTGATGTGAGTCTGAAATGGCCCTTGCCTGTGAGTGAGTCTGTTGATTAATCACATTCTTCAAGTCGAGGTCAATGTATTTTTGTGAGCAGAGTTAGTTGAGTTAAATAGGACTGAAAAGTGAGGTTCCTTTTTTTCGTCTTTTTTTTTTTTAGTTCCTACTGCATTTCATAACGCAGTGTTGCCAGCGTGCATTCAGTATTAAAGTTTAAGTACATGCATATGCATAAAAGTGTGAATGAATACTTAAAAAAGAGGTAAAGCAGCAAGAGAGACAAGGTGTGTCCTCATAATCCTGTTCCTAATAATATACTGTGGGCGAAAATGGCAAAAGTAGCAGCAAATATAGGAGCACAAGCCATGCTAATTTGTTTTGAATTTTTGTTTTTTTTTGTTGTTGTTTTTTGCATTAAATTAATTAGTTGCGTCGAGTATAGATGAGAGAGACTGCCTCTGAGTAGGTGAAATTAATTCCTGTCTTGAGATGAGGGGTAAAAGATTTGTTAAATGTGTGGAATGAATACGATATTGCTGTCTCGATCTCCCCACTCAGTCTTTTGTGTGTTTCACCTAAATGTGCTGACCAACAGCCCCTAATCCGATGTCATGTATGAAATGCAACATTACATCTTCTACTGCCAAGGACAAAGAGGTTCAGAATGAGTTTTAAACCAATTGATGGCTGAGAACGGATTGCTTTCCACTCATAAAAGGTGTGTAACATGCCTTTAAAGTGCCTATGAACTACTCTTTTTTTTGGCACCGTAAATTAATCACGAAGCACCCCTCTACCCCCTTCAAATCATCAAACCAAAACTCAACCAGAATAGGACTCCTCATTGCGTATTTCCGTTTAGCTTTGGTTTCACAGAACATCAACCAGACCATGGGGTATGGTAATTGACTGAACTAACACACATCATTTATTTTGCTCTCATGTCACACTATGATGTCATACTATGAAATGAGAGCAAAATTGCCCACACCGTGTGAATATGGCCAACCGAAATGGTTCACAAAGGGCATGCTACCCAGGCTTGGTTTTGAATCTGAATCTGTTGTTTTTTGATTTGTGTTTTTCATTCCAAATCTCTCTTCTCTCTCTCTCTCTCTCTCTCTCTCTTCCATTCCCTCAGCAGTGTGTCGATGACGGAGGCAGTTGGAGGCTGGTTGGGGTTGTTGGGTCGCTGCATTATTATGGGATGGAGAGGTATGCCTGTTAAAGCAGCATGTTGCAGGAAGTCAGAGAGGCCGAGAGGACGAGGATGTTGAAGGAGGAGGACGAAGGGGGTTCTGGCCTTGGTCACTCTGGCTGTGGTTGTTGTTGTGTCGGAGCTGTGTGTGGGTGGTGGTGGTGGGGGTCCGCATAGAGACCGGCGTACACTGTACATCGCCGCTCGATCACCCCAGGGAGTGGACCCCGTGTTCGTCCTTCCGATTCTCCACGGCGTTGGGGTCCCGACAGGAGCATTCTTTCCGTATGTCGCAGGACATGGGGAACGGGATCACCTGGATAGGCCACAGGGAGAGAGGAGACACGTGGTACATCGTGAGTGGGTTATATGCAATACAACAAGCCACCGGCGACTATCTGTCTCTGAGACAGGGGCGGATGTAACATGTCCCATTTGGGGGGGGGGGGGGGGGCAAAGAGAAACATGTTGAGAGGGGCAAGAGAAAATGGTATGGGGGGCGGTCCGTGTCGCTTGCGCCACAGGCGATAAAGTATTAGCATCAAAAATATCCCACAGTTGTTGTTGAAGTTGCAACAGACACGCAGCATGCATAAAGCTAAAGGTCTGACTCAGAGAGTTTTCTGTTTTCAATGATGAAATGCTGTTGGTTTAGTGGTGACACAGCTGTAGATAGTTAGTTAGCAGTAGTAGTGTTCAAAATCATTTTAAACATAAACACTTTAATTTGAAATATCTCGGGTTGTTTTCCACGGCATCGTGTTTGTGGGGGGGCAGACTGGGTATTTAGGGGGGCATTGCCGCTTATCCGTTGTCAGGTCACAGGGGAAACAGCTCTTGAAAGAGCTCTGGACAACACATCAAATACATGAAAAATACTCCTCAAGAATAATCTGCAAGCCAATAACCAAACATCCGTCCAACATGGAATATCTATACGATGAAACTACAGTATGTGCAGCACCCAGCATGAGCCAGCCACAACAACGTGTATTGGACTGGCAAGTGGGAGTCCCGGGTTCAATCCCCACTTCCACGTAATACTACCATCTGGCGTAGTCGGCAGGATTTGGAGTGCGGGTATACAGTATATCCTAAATATACCCGTCTACGTCCTTGTGGGTCCACATGAAGGACAGTTGAAAGTGTGAAATACGAGGACGCACTCCAAAAGATCAAGGGGGTGAATTTTTCAGCCAGCCATGAGCCAGCCACAACAGCCCCGCCAATCGGCCTCAGCCCTATTGGTGCGATCTAAATGACATGTATGTTGAGCCTTTGCACTCCAAGGTAATTGAGGTGCTACGGCAAGTGCTACGGGCTAAAATGGAGTCTGAAGAGGGGGGTGTTCATACAGCGGACGATTGGGAATGAGTGTGGTTGTGATTGCAATGGGAAGTGCATTCCATAGTCTCAGAGCCAGAAGGCAGGGAGAAGAAGAGTTCAGGATACTCTGCTGTCCTGGCGCCTTCAAAAGGAGTTGACACTTGATGTATGGCACGCGACAAACAACTCGCTCAAAGTCGAGTCCCAGCCGGGGCTTTGACAGACAACCAAGGGCAAAACCTGAACGAACACTCTTTCAAAAGCAATAAACGTCTGAGCGCGAGAACATTGGAAATAGAACCGGAAGATGGGGCGCCCGTCGCCCTCGGGCGTTTGACGTCACTGACGGACGTTGGCAGTGCGTCATCGGCACCAGCTGCTGCACCCCCCCTCCCCTGGTCCCACTTGCCTCTTGGGGGGGGGGTGGGTGGGGGGCTTCAGCTGTATGACTGCACAAAATGTGTCCCCCTCCACTGGGCCAAAACTAGGAACACATGTGGCCTGAGTGCTGCCAGGCAAGGCAAGAGGCAACAGCAACCTTCAGACCAAGGGGAATGTCTGCATTCCTTTGCCCCGGCGGCTTATCAGATGTATTTGAAGGGAGCCTGCCTGCCTGCTGCTGCTCACGACTCCTTCTCCTATTAGAGCTAAGTGGTATTTGCCTTTTACGCACAATGGGTCTGGTGGTGTGCAGTGGAACTAAAACAACAGCTCCCTCCTCGCTACCGCAACAAACACGAGGACCAGGTACACAACACTCCCATGCCCCCCCACCCCCCCCCCCATGCGCTTACAGGAGGGCAATTACACTATTTGATTAATGTGGATCACTCGCTTTCCGCATATAGTTGGAACAATGGAACATTGACATACTTTTGATAGTGGATCTTGGATTCTGCAACCGCTGCCCATTTGTAGATATTCGTGCACCTCTCGTGCACCATTGCATACTTTGGTAATGAATCAATTTTCAAGGTTTATAGAAGGCAATATGATAAAATATATTACATTACATTAGATTATATTAAATTACATTACATTATTCTGTATGGGAACCCCTTTTGGTGAATTAAGTGTTAGCTAGTATTACCTTTAGCAATTTTTGGAAAAAGCTGCGAAAACGTTGTGCAAATCAGACTTTATTAACTTCTGGGATGTCCCTCATGGGACAAACAGATAATTCTGCGGGTCCTTCTGGGTGAAATATTTTATATAATAATATGTTATGTTACAGTATGTTGTGTTATGAATAACGACAGGGTTTTCCCCAATTATTTGGGGACCCTCTTGCCCTCGCAATCCACAGGTTGGGAAAATGGCTGCTCTAAATCTGAACATGAGCCTCGTTGCTGTAAGCCCTGCATGGTCTACCATGATGGAGCCTTCAGAGCAACAGCAATGCCATTCACCTTAGTAACCAGTTAAGTCTCGCCACGTGAGCCTCCCACAATGTTCAAATTCTCAAAGTGTCCGTCCCTGCATGGGTAGTAAAATGATTTGAAACACTACTACTGCTACTAACTAACGCCAGTTGTCTACACCACTAAACCAACAGCATTTCATCATTGAAAACAGAAAACCCTCAGTCAGAACTTTAGCCTTATGCATGCTGTGTCTGTTGCAACTTCAACAACAACCGATGGTATTATTGATGCTTTACTTGCCTAATGTAAATCCTGTAACCGAAAATGGTATGGGTGCAACTTAATCCGCTGCGACTTAATCCACTGCCCCATACCATTTTCTTCTGCCCCCACCAATAGGAAATGTTACATGCGCCCCTGCTTGGATCCATCTGTCGGAGCAGGATAAAAAAAAACCCCCGTGACCCAGAAATAGGCCACGACCCTCTGTTTGAGAACCACTACTGCTATAGGTGGCATGACTTCAAATTGGGGGAGACCAGCAGCAGTCAGCAGGGGGTCTGAGAGGGGCCTTAAGGCTACGGGACAGCATGTGTTCCGGCGCACGCATGCTGACACGTGGGAGCATGCCAGTCGCCGAGGAGCAGTGACGCAGGTTCCTTCTTTGAAATTGGGCATATAAAAGAGGCCGTTTGTTGTGCGATGGGGGCATTTAACTAAATGTGCAAAAAAAGGGGGGTGGGGGGGGGGGGCAGGGCGTCCCGGACGGGCAGTGCCCAGGACTCTTCTGAGAAAACAGCACTCGAACATGTGACGACTTTACAAGCTTCAGGGCCGGACACAAACTTCAAGAAACAGCTGTCAATCGCATGAACAGAGTTTCCTCTGTGGGTGCTTTTCAGCCAAATGTGGGGGCATCTCCCTCCCTCTCCCACCCTCCTCGCCTTCCCCCTCTTCTCTCTCTCTCTCTCTCTCTCTCTCTCTCTCTCTCACTCTCTCACTCTCCATTCCTTTCTGTCCGTTGCTCATTTTCACACTTTTTTCTCATGGTCTCATTATATATCCTCCCCCTTCGACCCATGCACACCGCACCTCATTCTACCTCCATACCTTCTCCTCTCCTGGCTTGTCTGAGTCTCTGTTGTCTCTCAGCTGTGGCACACTAAACCAACAGCATTTCATCATTAAAAACAGAAAACTCTCTGAGTCAGACCTTTAGCTTTATGCATGCTGCGTGTTGCAACTTCAACAACAACTGATGTTATTATTGATGCTTTACTTGCCTATAAAAGTCCTGTAACCGAAATGGTATGAAGCCGCACCCATAACATTTTCTCCTGACTCCCCCCCCCCCCCCCCCCCCCCCCCAATTGGGAAATGTTATATCCGCCCCTGGAGAGAGAGAGAGAGGTGGGTGGCAAATTTGCCTTGGTTTCCTTTGACCTTGACCTCCGGGGTGGCTGGGCCAGCTGCCACATCTGGCCCTGCTTCGGAGGGCTCTCCCAGGGTGGCTGGGAAACGGGGTGGGCCGACGCTACAGCCCCCGGTGTCCCGGAGGCCACTCACCCACTAACAACAACATAACATGAAAGCCCCCCCGTGTGAAAAGAGCCTCCCCATAACCTCCCACCTCTCAGGACTTATTGCCGAATGCCCTTTTCACGTTACGTTATGTCAACCCGTGCTAAAGTGAGTGTGTCTGCATGTGGGGAGCACTGGTGCTGCCCAAGTATTTGTACTTTATACCCGAGTATTTTCAATGGTCTGTAACTCTACTTCTACTCCACTCATCTCACATGTTGTACTTTTACTCTTTAGATGCATTAAATAATAACTTCAGCAGTGTACATTTTGGTCCTTTGAAAAACAAATATTGATCCATCAAATCAGATCTTCTATTTCTTCTAGATCTATCAAATGATGTGTAAACAGTTAACAGGTAACCCTTAAAAACGAATCATCATCAGACATGTCATTCTGGCCAATCACAACTTGCATCCTCAGCTCCGATTCCAATGTTTATGTATACACAAACCCTCTAAGCTGGCCGTCCACAATGGCATTCAATGTTGGCGTATAGCCTCAAAGCTGGACATAGGAGGGGCTTAGTGCCCCTCAAAAAATAAAGTAAACGAAAACTAGAACTGCACGCTGTTGAGTGCCAATTTGCATAGTGCACATACAAATAAAAACTACTAGTATATATATAAATATATGCTGGGCACAAAATCACACTTGCGTGACCTGAGCGGGCATTTCGTCACAACGACGACGTCCAATGATGTCAACAACGTGATGTCGAATGGTACGAGCACATTACATGCTCAGACAGACATCACACACAAACAGACACACACACACACGGCACACTAAAAGGGGATTCCCCCCTCTCCCCCCCCCTGATCTGTCTCGAGGGTGTTTTCCGCGCGCCTCGTCAACGCGCATGCCGAGGGCGTCTATGTGTGTGGCGCGCAGCGTCAGTCTGCACATAATAATCAGTTTGCCCTCCGTGCGGGAGTGCGGGAGGAGCGCCGCTAAAACAAACAGCCGCTAATTGTGTTATTCCACCGACAGCAAACTGGTGATCCGTCTCCATTGCACAGATACTCTGGAGCTGGATCAACAAATACAGAGGAGGAGGAGAGGCCCACCACCACGCTAATGGTGACCACCACCCCCCACCCTCCAGGGGGAGAGTGTTGTGGAACATGATAGGAGGAAGATGAGGGGAGAGGAGAAGGAAAACAGGAGGGGCGTTCAATATGATGTATATGTATATGAAAGAGAGTGCTGATGATGGAGGGAGGTTTGGAGGGACTGAGAAATGGGTGTATGGATGGAGGGATAGAGGGAGAGAGAGAGAGACATTGGAGACTATAGAGTAGGGAGCTGTAGGGCTCTCCCTCTCTCTCTCTCCCTCTCTCCCTCTCTCTCTCTCTCTCCCTCTCCTCTCCCCCTTCTCTCTCTCTGTCTCTGTCTCTGTCTCTGTCTCTCTCCCTCTCCCCCTTCTCTCCCTCTCTCTCCCTCTCTCTCTCTCTTCTCTCTCTCTCTCTCTCTCTCTCTCTCTCTCTTCATGTGGTAAACAGCCAAAGCTCCTAAAACCTGCAGGGAGTGTGTTCACCCCCGGAGTGTTACTACCTTTACTCAGCTGTGGAGAAGCCCTCCTCCTGTACACTGGCATTTTACACACACACACACACACACACACACACACACACACACACACGCACGCACGCACACGCACGCACGCACGCACGCACACACACACACACACACACACACACACACACACACACACACACACACACACACACACACACACACACACACACACACACACAACACACACACACACACAGGGATTGAAGGAAACTATTTGGAAGGCCATGCTGCTGTTCACTTAGCGATGTTGTTTTATTGCCATAAACATTGCATGGCAGTACTGCAGACATGCGTTGATAATTAAGACTCAAAAAACACAAACAGAAAGGAAAAGGTATAAGAACACAATGCTTTACCACCAAAGCCCTCTTAATCTCAGTACAATCATGTTTGCCAATAATATTATAGCGCTCATATATGTTGTGAGCTTGTGGATCTGCTACTTTTGGCTAAGAATACAGATGCTGGGATTCAAGTGGTTAAAGGCCACCCCCCCCCCCCCCCCCCATGAGGGCCCCTTATACCATTGCCCTGGCACTCTCCTCCCCTTTAATTGCCTTGGCAGCACCTTGGCACTGGGAATTAAAGTCAAACTCAGTTGCCCTAAGACGGTTAAAAAATAAAGAGCTGTTGATGCCATGTGCTCACTCTGTCCAGTTATGGTAGTGCTCCCCAAACACTTTTCTTTTCTTCTATTCCTTGTCAAGGATCGCAAAAGCCGATATGTATGTGACCCTGAAGGCTGTTCTGCGTTTGTTGTTCAGAGTATTTTCAATTTGACGTCTGAAACGAAGGCACCAGAAAACGGCCACCTTACAGTAAGTGCCACTGCTATGGCCTAGTTGAGCGATCGTGATGCTACATAACGGTTCATGTCTCAAGGCCCATGGATCTTCAACATAAAGGGCCCTATTTTGATTGTCTTAAGTAACTTGGAGGTGGAGACACCAACTGCATGGAATCGGTAAATGTGCCCATAGGCTATAATGCTGCATGGTGAAAACAACAAACATAGCAGAAACCACACCACATTATTATTAACTTTGGCAAATTACGCCTCTTGTGACGCCATCGTATGACGAAGTATACATTTTGCCTCAAGTGGTTAATTTATCAAACATATTATGGCCATGGGTATAGGGCCTATGGAATATTGTCTGGGCATAATCCCAAAAAGGATAAAATTGCTTTTATTTATTTATTATTTTTTTATTTAAGTCTAGAAGGTATTGCCTTTAATACTTAAGTTGTTCTTGGGCTGAAGAGGGGTGAACTCATAGCGAAACCTCATAGCAAGCTGATGAGCTGAGCCAAGCCATAAGTGTGTGTGTGTGTGTGTGTGTGTGTGTGTGTGTGTGTGTGTGTGTGTGTGTGTGTGTTGTGTGTGTGTGTGTGTGTGTGTGTGTGTGTGTGTGTGTGCGTGCGTGCGTGCATGCGTGTGCATGTGCTTGTGTTTGTGCGAATGACCACACTGTAAGTGTGTGGTAAATGTTGATTCCTCTTTTTTATTGGATTAAAACATTCTTCCAAGGACCACCATTCAATAATTATTGCTTTACATAAACTCAGCAACCTTGAGGAGATTATAGAAGCCGCCTGCCGCTGCTGAAAGCAAAACATCCAGTGCAGGGATAATTGGGGAACTCTTGACCTGAGATTTAACACGGCTATTTACAGTGTTGGGAAGTAACTAGGTACATTTACTCAGTGCTCAAATTAACTAAGTACATCTACTTAAGTACTCATTTAGCACATTTACGTCAGGGGCGGATCTAGGCATGGGTATGGGGAGGCAATGCCCGCATAAATGCCCAGACTGCCCTACCAAACACGATGGCTAACAACCCAACAACCCGCCTGTGTACTTAACAGGGCAAAACTATTCATTTTTTTTTCCATTTCACACAGAAACCAAGCATAACAACAATCTGCTATGTAAGATGTCCTGTGATTATCATTTAATCCCACACAAAAAAAAAAACATCTGTTCTTCTTTTGAGTGGTGCAACCGCTCCCAAGGAACAGAAATTATACTTTTACTACATTACATGTAGCAGTGATAAATGTACTTGTTATGCCTGCACAACAATTGATCAATATTCCCTATAAATTGCTATACCACAACACAGTACAACATATAGACAAACCTCAGTTGTCAGATAATCGTAGTGGAGCAAGAGTTCAGTATTTGTTCAGTATATGTACTAGAGTGGTAGTAAAAGTAGAGGATATGTACAGGATATGTAACACAACAGTGCTTTTCAACCAGTGGTCCCAGAGAGGATTCCAGGTGGCCCCCAACTAAGTGATCGACATTTAGTAATCAATGCTCTGTAAGTCTTGAGATCGTAAAATGAAACCAAATGGACCCGTAACGCTCTTAAGGGTTAGATTATATTTAAACCTGGAATTATCTTCAATAATGTACACTTTCAGAAAATGTAGACGAATTGTTATTTTGACCAACATTTTGCCAGTTATTTCTCCTACATTGTGGACACAAACTCGAAAATCCTTAGTTTTGCATCCGAGAGACTAAACTCACCAAATGGTGGTCCTCCGTGGCTAAAAAGCAGAATAAATAGTGGGTCCTGGTATGAAAAAAGGTTGAAAACCACCACACTAAAGTAAAGTACAAATACCTAAACATCATACAGTAAATGTACTTAGTTATGTTCCATCACTGATAGCAGATCTACAGAGATAACTGGGTACTTCCTACTCCTGCTGACATCACTCTGTGGTGACCTCTGTGTAAAGTTGTGCTGACTCTGGGAAAACAAATGTGTTGTTTGTTCAGCAATGTAGCAGAGAGTCGGAGGGGAAAAACTAAACAAACACACAGAAAAAAAAGGATTTTGCAGAAGCTCACCTGGACTGCCATATTTATTTAGCTGTTTTTTTTTAATGCACTCTTTAAATTGGTGTAGCAACATTTTCTTTAAGCTTCAAAGCTTGATCTGTTTGAAGTTTCGTTCGTGTGGAACTTGTAGGAGTAAAGTAAAAGTAAATACGGGGCGAGAGGCAAAACCCCATGACCGACCAGGGGGGAAAACAGCCTCTTGCAAAGGGTAGGTTTGGTGGGGTTGGGTGGGGTGGGGTGGGGGGATTTGGGGGGCAAAAAGACCCCGGTCTGTGCGAATAACCAATGGAGACTTAGCTGGCTTCATAGCGTGGTTATGGACAGTGAAATGTCAACTTAGACACAAGCAAATATACTGAAAGGTCTTCACTGGGACACTCTGCCCTCTTTTTTAAGTCCAATGTATTTGGATTTAGTTCATAAAGTGAACACAGCACATGATTAAAGGCATTTGAAATTAAATGTTAAGGTGAAGTATGTTAATTTTCAGGTTTCCAATACAAAACATAGCTATATAATTCAGGATTTGAATTCAAATATATACATTGTAGAAGACATAGCAGTTCTACAAGGTTATTACCTCTAGAGTGAGCGTGGAAATATGTGTCTTTTTGTGACTAAGGTAGAGTCATTGGGGAAAGACTAACTATTCAAAAGATCAGAAAAAAATGTTATTTTATTTTGTATGTAAAATGGGTTCAAAGCTCAGGCAGCCTCTTCACATGTGAACATGAAATAAATGCTTAAATATGTAACTATAGGTATAATTTTTAAGAGTCCACAGAAGTGAAGCTATTTTCTGCAAGACATATTACTCCATCTACAAGGTGTAAATCTGCAAAACTGGTGAGCCAAACGCCCAACATGTCAATTTGAAGCCATGTTCCCTGCACTCACAACCTAAAAACGCAAATGAAAATTCTTCCCGAACATACAGTATAGTTGTCATTTTCCAGTGTCAAAGTTGCCCAGCCCTGAGCTATAGGTGACTGACACAGGGACAGAATCAAATGGGGCCCATTAGGGGAAGATGTAGATGTCAGACGTAGCTATACGTACAGTATATATCCATACAGTCGTTGGCGTTGCCCTCCGTGTGGCGCTTCCCCAGTCAAAGAAAGGAATTCATTCCTACCTTTAAGTGGAAAGGCAAAACCCCTAAAACAGGCCCATATTCCATAGGCTTGCCCAGGGGCAGATGTAACATTTCGCAAGGGGGGGGCAGGAGAAAATGGTATGGGTGCGACTTCATCGCCCGTGGCGCAAAGCGACACGGGCGATGAAGTCGCACCCATACCATTTTCAGTTACAGGACTTTTATTGGGCAAGTAAAGCATCAGTAATAACATCAGTTGTTGTTGAAGTTGCAATGAAATGCTCTTGGTTTAGAGTGGTGCCACAACTGTAGTTAGTTAGTAGCAGTAGTAGTGTTTCAAAATCATTTTAAATATATAAGCACTTTAATTTGAAATATCTTGAGTTGTTTTGCATGCCATCATGTTTGGTGGGGCAGACTGGGCATTGAGGGGGGCATTGACATCCCCCCCATGCCCATGCCTAGATCCGCCCCTGGCGAGCCCCCACCACCCCACCAGGACGACAGCTTGCAACCATTAAGGGGGGATCCTGTGGTGACCTGACGTGCAGTCGGGGCCTCGCACCTTCAAAGTTTCCCGGGGTGGAATAATACACAGCAAGTCAACCAGAACCCCTTAATACGCGCCGGTGTTTGTGTGAAAGTAGAGCTGGGGAAAAATGAGAGAGAAACGCGGTACTCTCATTTTCTCCCGCACTCTTTGCCACTCATTACCACTTCCACTTTCACCAGAAATAACAACATGAATGAACCTATACCACCCCGTCCCCCCGTCCTCCGACAACACCCCTCTCCCACCGACCGAGGAACTTCTAAATGAAGGAACAGAAGCCTTCTTCTACGTCAGACAAGCGTCACTGAGCAGCCCCTACCGCGCCCAGGAGGAATACTGGACGTCCAATGGAATACTGTACATTGAGGTCAATGAGAGCCATCTGGACCAGCTCTTGAACAAACACTACTGTATGTCGTTTTATTGAGCTATATCCAAAGAGTGCCCATGCAGCGATTGTTTCTGGCTTTCTTGGGACAGAATGGGCGAATGGGACAATTTTTTTTTTTGTCCCATTCGCACTCATTCAATCCAAAGCCTCTCCTGAGAATCACCCCCTGAATGTCGTGAGCGCACGGGTAGATCCACTAGGGCTAGACGTCACTTCCTAGGGCTAGAGGGCTAGACTTTTGACCGGGAAATTTTTGCTCAGATCGTGAGAGGACAGGTTAGTCAAGGCACCAGAAACAGCATGAAGTCATCGCATATCCTGTTTAGGAGATCTGGTGCTTCAAAATAAGTTTTTTTTTACCGATTGCACTGGCTTGAGCCGTGGCATATAGCAGAAAACAACGAACACGCGCTCGCGGTCGGTGTGTTATTTACCTGCCACAGTGTCAACCCCTTACCCCTGTGTCGGATCACTGGTTATACGGGTATATTCATCAATACGGAATGGTGTGATGATGACAAATTAGGGCCAATACTGATACTTTTCTGGTTCGATAGTATTGCAGTACTGCCGATACCGATATGAAATGATATGACAAAAAAGGGCCGATCCGATAGTTTTCCTGATACCGATACAGTATCGGTACATCCCTAGTGTATACACATCTAAGAACAAGGCGGCAGAAAACTGATCTGCTGTCTTTTATCTTCCTGAATCGATTATCTCATAAAAGGTTGCAGTGATTCAGAATTGGTGTTTGTTCCTAAGCTGGTCCAGCCGGCTCTCATCGACTTCAATGCATTCCATGGAATTTGCGGCTCCAGTTTGCCTCCCACTGAGGGGCAAATCCACCAGATGGAAATGTTGGACAGAGACAATGACATACCTGTAGACAACCCTTCCTTCTAGGTGAGTAGAATGTGTAGGTGCTTTGCAGGAAACCAACTAGGTCAAAATGCCAGCATGATTGAGAATACAAGAGAAGCTTAATTTGAGAAATGGTGACTCTGGTTATTTAAAAAAAAAAAAAACAATGGGATTCCTTTGAGCTTTGCCACAAAACTGCTGATTAGAAATCAAATGAAGAACGAAACACATTTTGAAGCACGCCGTTTTGAAGCATTTTATTTGTTTGCTTTTGTCTGTTTGTTTGTTGGTCTGTGTTGTTAATACACATATCCTCCTATTTGGTTGGGGAAAAGAAGTAGTTTTGTGTGTGTGTGTGTGTGGGGGGGGGGGGGGGTGATTTTTATCTGTGGCATGCTGCTGGCAGTGTGTGTGCTTTTCATGTGCTGTGTTATGACACTGCACATGAAAACAACAACACAGGCAGACGGAGACTTCTGCTGAGTCACCCGACCTCTCGTGCATAACAACTGGTTGGTGGCTGGTCCAGTGCTCGTCTGTCCGTCTGTCTGTCTGTCTGTCTGTCTGTCTGTCTGCCTGCCTGCCTACTTGCTGTCTGCCTGCCTGTCTAAGGGCTATGTTGTCGCTGTCAGGCCAGGGACCTTATGTTTTAACTTTTAGGGGTGTGTCTTTTTTTCCCGTAAATGAGCGGCCTACTACATCGCAACATGTGTCGGCATCACAGCAGCAGTCAGAATGCAGCAGTCACAAACTAAGTCGCAGTCGTATCCGCTGCTTTTTGCCAATTTAGAATTCTAGAATCCCGAAAAGTATATGGTTTTGGAAACATGAGGTTTTACTTTCTACCCGGCAGAGACGACATCCTAAAGCAATAACAGCGCATGTGTATAAGTGGGTGGATGTTGTTTCTTCCTGACCTCTAAAAAGTGAAGTGTAACCACAACAACAAACACTTACAGGTTTACTTTGAGCCAAGACATAACACTTTCTGGATATTTTGAGGACCGCAACAGGCCGCCCTTCGATTTTTGATTTGTTTAAAGGGACACTTCTCCTTTTTTGCCAAAACAATATTATACTGATGACATTTAGAAGATTAAAGGGGAATTCCACCCATTTTCAAAATTTCCCTGAGAGGATACAAATGTGAACCAAATGGACCCTAGTGGGTCCATTTGGTTCCAGTTGAAACGCTTAGGAAAACGTGTGTCAACAACACGTGCAACAAACATCACATGTAGGGACATGTGTCCAGACAGCCTAGACCCTTTGGTGTGAAAAGTGCTTTAGGGTTTAGATACCCTAAAACCCGTGAGCAGCGGCAGGCGTCCCTTCCGGGGTTTTTAGACAGCTGGTGAATGGAAATGAAGCCCCATCCATGCACCAGCTTGCAGCGTCGGCCAGAAAACAGAGCGGAGCTTTGTGGCTTTTACCGTCTTTGTGTAGGGAAGCAGTGTTACTGAGACACTGTGAGTGGTCCAGGAAGTAAGTTAGTGTTTGAAATCCCCATAACCAGTGGTTTTCGACCATTTTGATAACGGACACACTATTTAGTCTGTATGTCAGCCATGGACCACTAAGTTATTTGCTGTCCTGCCTTTTTTGTGTTTCTACATCGCGTTCTTGATACTTTCATACTTTCATAAGTACAACTGGCCTACAATACCTGTCAGCTCCAAACTGACAAACAACAGCTGTGTCCATCTCTTTGCTAACGAGCTAAGAAACGACAACACACAATTGCCATGTGTTCACCAAAGAAACAACCATTATTTCTACCCCCCAGAAAACAAATGAAAAAAAAAAAGAAAGAAAATAAGAGGGAAAAGCGGCGGCATGCATTTCTGTGTCTCTGAACTGTGTGAGCTATCAGCGCAGAGCAGAGAGAGAGACTGTTACAAATGAGTCACAGATTCCTTTTTGTCATTTCACTGTGTCATTCTGTTTTGTTTTGGGAGGACTTTATGCAACCGGCTGCTTTTCGGTCGCCAACCGCGCGCATGTGTTCCGTTTTGGGGGTGGTGGGTTGGGGGGGGAGAGGGAAATCAGAATCAGGTGCAAGGGGCTCTGGTTCTGTTTTGACTGAGCTCTCCTAAATGGGGATGAGTGGGTGGATTGGCTTTGCCTGAAAGTGATAAACAACTGCATTCGAACACCACCAAACCAAACCAAGTACCCAAGTAACCAAAACAACAAAAACATACCAAGGGGAATATAACAGGGACAACATCCACATAATACTAATGTTAATTCAAGAGTTGTAAGGAGACATTGTTTCACATGAGGGCTGAAACGACGGGTACAATAAATTAGCTACCTTCCAAAATAGCCAAAAGAGCATACTAGTTTTTTCTCGTGCAATGACGTATAGGGCGTATGGCTGGTTAAACCTACGTACGTTCAAGAGTTAATTTCATTAACAAGGTTATTTAGTGTGTTAGGAGTAGCCAAGGCATTTAGATAATAGTGCATGATGTAATTCAATGACAGGCTAAGCCAGTGGCTATTAGAGAATGGGCTCCCACTAAGTGACACGCGAAGCGGATTTATATCATTCCGTCTCGATTCTGTCCTCTCCGGCAGCAACTTAACATATCAGCGCTCATTCCTCCACTCGAATATTGCCTTTTTTATGTCCTCACCCCCGATAACCTCTTGTGTCCTTCATTCCTGGCAACTGATGAATCACATTATGATTGGTTATTTCAGAACAATTTTCTCATATCTTTCCCGCAAATCCGAACGGTTCCACCATGCAGAGCCACTGCTGGAAAATATCAGCCCCGGAATATTCTTTTTCACTTCAAACGATGCCAAGGCAAAGAAATGCCTTTAAGTCCGTTTGTGGCTCCAGTTTATTGAGCTCAGGTGATCCACTTAATCGTCACGGCTTCGGAAAAACGTCGCCGAATTCAGAGACACGCTCCCAGAAGTGTGCCATGGATATGCCCCAGGCAGAAGCTTCTCATCTCCATATTTTTGGCATTTTATGGCCAACTTATTTCACTCACGTAAACATAACCATAACCCTATCCAAAAAGTCTGTGTCCCCTCGAAACATCTTGCGAAACAACATGATTTGAGCTTGTCAAATGCTTCCTGATAGCGACCATGGGAGGCAGTCTAGAGACCAGAATTGCTACATGCACGCAGGAAAAACACCACTAAGAATCACATGAGACTAGGGATAGGGAGCTCATTAGATTATATTACTGTAGGTTGTAAAAACAAAAACAAACAAACAAACAAAAACATCACACCAGTGTAAAGTAATGGCCACTCTTATCATCCTACACCATCTCATTCCGCCGAATCACAATTTGCGCTGTCACGATGTTTGTTTGAACAACCACTCAAAAATGGCCGTTTGTCTTCAATGGCATTTAACCTTTATGTTGGGACAAACACTCAAAGCCAAGCCATTCATCGTTCAGTGTTGTTCAATGTTTGTGTTGGGACAATGTTTGTGTTTGTACAACCCATTAAAGCCGGACATAGGAGGGGCCATGGTGGCCCTCAAAGATCCTTGCAATCGTGTAGCCCCGACTTTGGTTATGTGCATGATGTTGTAAAAAATGTATTGCACCAGGACACTATTACACTAGACTAGCTGCATGCCGTGCCACTGGAATAGCTGTACTGTACATGTGCGTTTGACCGTGATTCATGCGCATGCATGAATTAGCAGGTCCTCGCACGGCACGTGAGACTCGCACACAGCCTCACAGATCACACCGCCACGGATGGAAACAATATATTTAAAAAAATAAATAAATATATCTTGTTTATAAATGGAAAATTGTATGTTCATAATGCAGTTCTATTCGGGGCGCATTCTCTCCCTTCACTGGTTTTCAACCAGTGGTACCGTGACTGGACCAGTGGTCCTTGACAGGCTCCAGGTGGTCTCTGGGCTAAATAGTAACCAAATGCACCCTTATACACTATATATAGAAATTTAACTCTTGATAGTGTAAAATGAAACCAAGTGGACATTGTTTCAGTTTAATGTGTATATTATGAAGGAAAAAAAATATGCATTCAGCCTAGACCCCCAACTAACGTAAAGCGCCTAAATAGGTGCACACTCCGCGTATGTGAGTGTGTGTGGGTGTGTGTGTGTGTGTGTGTGTGTGTGTGTGTGTGTGTGTGTGTGTGTGTGTGTGTGTGTGTGTGTGTGTGTGTGTGTGGTGTGTGTGTGTGTGTGTGTGTGTGTGTGTGTGTGTGAGAATGGGCAGTGGTTGAACTACACTCACATGCATTAATATGTACTCATGAAGTGGTGATTTTAGCATAGTGTTATAGAAGAAATATGGGACTAAGTTAGCGGTGTTTTGAGTTTTCAGTTAGCAGTGTTTTGCATTTACAAACAGGCTTTTTTTTCCCCATATCATTTTTCTGTTTATTTAATACCCGGCTCTTGTTGACTTCAATTCAACCAACTTCAACTAACTAACTGTTAATTTACAATGACTTTTGTTTGTTTTTTAACAATTGAGTCCTGGGGGTGACACCAAATGTATATCATATGGGGTTTCAAGCTGAAAATGTTTGTGAAGCACTTATTTAACCACCTAAAGGTTGCATTGAACCCAGTGTAACACACACACAACACACCACACACACACACACACACACTACACACACATACACCAGGGGCGGATATACATTTCCCAATTGAGGGGGCAGGAGAAAATGTCATGGGGGCATCGCCCATTTTCGGTTACTGGACTTTTATTAGGCAAGTAATGCATCAATAATAACATCAGTTGTTGTTGAAGTTGCAACAGACACGCAGTATGCATAAAGGTCTGACTCAGAGAGTTTTCTGTTTTCAATGATGAAATGGTGTTGGTTTAGTGGTGCCACAACAGTAGTTAGTCAGTAGCAGTAGTAGTGTTTCAAATAATTTTAAATATAGGCACTTTAATTTGAAATATCTTGGGTTTTGCATGCCATGGTGTTTGGTGGGGCAGACTGAGCATTTAGGGGGGCATTGCCACCATGCCCATGCCTAGATCCACCCTGACGCAGAAAACGGAGGGTCAAAAGTCAGCCAGTGTGCCGGCAGCGTTCAACCCCAAAACCAAAACAAACACAATGTTCTCCATGCCGCGTGCAGGAGTGCGGAACGTAACGCTCTTTCTTGTTGACATGATCAAACCAGTAGAACATTCAATCAAAACTGTAACTCTATTACAGGACATGTTTGCTTTGGGACGTGAGGACATGAGGACTTCCCATCGGGACCGACAGGAAAGCCCCACCGTTCGCCAGGGAAGTTCTTTCATACACTCTCCAACCTAATTTCTTAAATAAAAATAAAAACGTGAAACCATCCCACCGTGTGTGTGTGTGTGTGTGTGTGTGTGTGTGTGTGTGTGTGTGTGTGAGTGTGTGTGTGTGCGCTACTGTCGCGGTCTGTGTTACGGTTGTCACGCGGAAAACCTTGTAAGTCCAAAAATGTCACTTTGAACCTTTGAAGAATCACACGATTGCGAACGTAGCTCCATTGCATTTGCCTTAAAATAGTGCGATTGAATGTCATGTCAGAAAATGTTCTACAATCACCAAAGTGACAACAAGGAAGAGAGCAAGCAGGATTTTATTCCTGGTTATGCGAACTAAACGCATGACGTATCACAAAGTAGCCACGGAAAAGCCTGTATGTCTAAACTTTCATCATAAAAATCGGGCCAATAAAAAAAACATATAAAAAACTTCAGGGAATTGGTGTTTCGGTAGGCAGTGAAAGACACAATCAATTAAGTCAATTAAGAAACTTGTGAGCCACATAGGTGATTTCAAATCGGATTCAAATCGGATTTCAAGAGATCCGCCTCAGTCTGAACACAGTAACCTGAACTAACCACTGAAAAATAACTTGTCTTGTGTTTAGACTTATTCAAACAAATCAGATTCCAATCTGTATGGGGCACAGTGTAAATGGGGACTTATAAACTTAGAGTGGTTCCCAAACCTTTTAATTTCATTTCAACGACCCCCAGAATATTCAGACCTGAATGAAAATATTTGGATGCTCGGGACCCCCAGAATAGATTACTGTTAACTGTTCTTCTTCTTCTATTACCAGCTGCTTGGTGCATTGGCTGCAGTGACAACGAAAAGTCGGCGATTGGCTGCCTCAATAGCAGTAGGTATACTACCCCAAAAAAAAACCCTGAACATCCAGTGGATTTTCTGTGCTCTGGGGTTTTCTGAATAAGTCCCAAACAAGCGCTCTGATGCCTGTGGACGGTGGCGTAACATCAACAAATCCCACCCCCTCTCCTCCCTGCCCCGCCACTCCCCCATGCTTATCAGCATGATTGACAGGAAAGTGCCACCTGCTGGCAAAAATAAGAGTTTCTCTACTGCATCTGAAGAAGCTCCACTTGGAGGGTGGGACCAATATACTGTAGACTCATGTTCTGCCTTAAAAGCTTGTATCTCCGGCGTTGGACTTGATTTTTATCTCTGGCTTAAATGAAAAGCATATTTTTCCTTCCTTGATTTCAACCAAGCAAAAAAAACATTCTTGAACATGAAGTAGAATGAAAAGGACAATCAGAAAAAAAGAAAAGAAGAAAAATGTAACATAAAAAAATTTGTCGTAAAAAAAAAAATCTCCCTCCCTCTCCCTCCCCTATGGCTGAACTGAGCACTCAAAAGTGGATGGAAGGTTTTCCGCGAAGGTGGACGGGACGCAATCACTGCATCTCTGATTGCTTGCTTGGGGAGAAAAAAAAGGGACGTCCAAGGGACATCTGTCCGTCTTCCAAAAAGGAAATGAAGACCCTACCCCAAAGCCAGACGCACAGACACACACGCATACGCAGCCAGCCAGACACATAGACTGCGATATAAATCCACACACACAGAGGGAGATGCCAGGAGTACAAGGAGGCGATGCTTGCCAGAGACAGCCAAGCGGCCCAGGCCAGAGCAGCAGATGCTATAGCACAGAAGCTACCATACACTGAGCCAAGTAAAACCACCTTTTTCCCCAACGGAGAGATCTTCATTAACATAAAAGACAGAGGGCCAAACACTTACAGCAGTGGTTTTCAAGCCCTTTCATATCAAGGCCCATTATTTATTCTGCATTTGAGCCATGCACGGACCATGCTCATTTGATTAGAGCATGCCTCTCTCAGGCACAAAGCTAAAGAATATTTTTGTTCTTGTTGAATAATATTTTGTCCACATATCCATCCATGCTGTATTGATGTTGCTACCATGGGAGAGATTACAGGCCCATGTTGATGGAAATAACAATTTTATCTTCTAGACATTCTCTAATTGTATAGAATGGTTGTAAATTAAGTAATGTTGAATGTTTAGACAATGTTCAGACAATCAACCAAAATATACAGGTGTATTGTCGCTCTCTGCAGAAACCTTATCTCCATGTTTTGACATCTTATTTTTCTTTCCACCAAACTATCTAAAATAGCAGACCTGTAAGCACAACATGATGAACGTGCCATCAAAAAGTGACACATCCCTATAACCTTAATTACCCTTACTTAACAACAAGAAATGGGGTGCAATGACATAGTAACTATCGAAATACCATTTTTGATTTTTAAAAATCGTTATGTAAACAGAAAATATCATATCCTATTGTTTGACTTTGTATTATAGTGATTTGCCAAGGAAAGAGAGAGTATCGAAACGGTATCGAATCGCTAAGTACTTATTGCATTGTAGCATAGCAATTTTTACGAAGAACACTCATCTTGTGTGCGAATACAATGTCCATCTAGCGGTAAATGCCAGATCACTGTTTTTACTTATTTATATGAATTATAATATACCGTATGTTTCCCTCAACAAAACTGCACTATCCACATGTTCCACACATACGGTATTTAATGCATCTACTATGTATCAATTTTAGATTACTGAATTGAATCGTATCGCCAGAATGAACCAATATCGTCATCAATCATATCGTCAACAATGTATTGTGATACGTATCAAATCGCTGTTGAAATTTATCGTTACACCCCTACCCACTGCATCTCTGTAAATATACTTTTACAGCTCCTGATATTGAGGATCTCTGTCTGATGATGTCTTTATACGTCTTGATGAAGTGAATACACAAGGCCACAACAGAAACAAGCTTCAAACACTATAGATCTGTACTCCTTCGATTTGAATCCAGGGTTTTACATGTGAGGTTTGTACCCGACAGGGATGATATCATCTGCCGCAACCGAATCGTAGCCCAGAGATTGGATAAAGATCACAGGCTCCCAAACTTTTCAGCCCGCAAACCCAACATATCTGTATCTGCCACTGACTTGCAAACCCCAACCTAAACCTGGACCCCAAATCATTTTGCAACCCAACCACATGTGGGGTCCTGACCCCAACATTGGGAACCCCTGCAGTAGATCATGTCACTTTGTGGAAACCTCAGGCGGGGGTAAAAGATTTATGGGAAGATCGAATTCAAGCCCACACAGACTACATTTGGGATGTAGGTGATAGCTATGAGCTTACACTGGTAAGGACAACAGCTGTGCATAAGAAACACTGAATATGGCCTCATACATACAGTACATGCATCATGGATTGAGCCTGATAATATCCACTTTCTGGCTCCCCATGGTAATTTGAGGCTTGGGGGGTCCAGGCAAATGGAGGAAAAAGCCCTGTCTCATGGAAACCTTGTATGTCCAAAAGTGCTGCTTTTCAGGAAATCATGAGCCACTCTCACACTATACCGTGTCACGCAAAAGCATCAAAAGCACAAGATCCACAAACTCAAAAGAGGTGAGCCTACAGCTCTGCTAATTTTGCCTTTTAGCTTGATTTGATGTAAGAGTTTTGGACATACAAGCTTTCCACTGAAGTGGACAGAAGTGGAATCCTGTTGTTAATGCAGACCTGAACTATGCTGATTTTTACATAGAGAATATTCACAGCAAAAAAAAATGAAACAAATAAGAATAATTCCATATACAAGCTTGCAACAAGTTGGTGAGTGTGCACGGTGTGTGTACACTGTACTCTTGCACGATGAAGCAGCACATTCGTTATAATTTACAACAAAAACAAAGATATGAGGATTCTGTACCGACGGGCGATAACAATATCTTTGAGATGGTCCGAGAAGGGTTTGTTGGGACAAAATCAATAAAGGGCTCAGTAGTAAACTTTAAACTATGAAGGGGAACAGTGGAAACTAGACCTGCAAACATTAAACCAACGACATACAGTACCGGTCATGGCCGTTTACAACACTACGGTAAGTATTTAGAAGACGACCACAGCTTTGGTGGCGTTGCTGTTGAGAGCAAGGCGTGGCTATCATCTGGGCTGGTTGAAAGAACATCTCGTACCACTCACGCAAAATCCAAATGCATTAGATGTCTGTGATACTGTTTAGAAAATGCACTATACTGACTGGAACCCAGAACCAAATCTTCCCCCGTAAACATTGGAGCTCCGCAGAGTGTGCGGAGCTGTGCCATACTGTATGTCACTGTTCAGCATCATTGTTTGTATTCTGAAAATAGGTGCTCTACAGCAGGGGTGTCATACTCAGATACAGAGTGGGCCAAAATTTAAAACTGAACAAAGCCGCGGGCCAAGTTTGAACGAACTAACCTTTTAAAGGGAAATTCCACCCATTTTCAAAATTTTCCTTAGAGGGTACAAATGTCCATTCCATTTGTACCCTCTCAGGAAAAATCGGTCTGAAAGAAAAATCATTAACATGGTGAAATACATCTTGGTGATGTCATCAGATGTACAGTATTTCACCATGTTAATGATTTTTTCAGACCTCCATTTTTAGGATGTTCCCCCAATACAGAATTGGGGGATTTTTTTTTAATCATGTCCACACAACATCTCTAAGGTATATTAATGACATATAAAATGTTGAAATGGGGTGGTCTTCCCCTTTAATTTGTTAAATGTTCAGGGCCAAATGAGTTACATGGCAGGCAAATTTGCTGTATAGTGAGTGAAAACAGCTATTTTCTGCATGTGAATGACCGTCCATTTCTACACAGAGGACAAATTCTTCCAACACAAACAAAATGCAGCGTTCAAGTTCAGGAGAGTTCTGAAAAGAAAAAGGCAATTCTCCTAGATCATACCTGGGCATCATGCGGCCCGTGGGCCAAATGCGGCCCTTTGGCTGACTCTTACCTGCCCGTGAAAGGGTACCGTGGTCCGGGGACCACCAGTTGTCCTTGAGAGAGTTCCAGTTAAATATGGAAAGTTGGTTAACCAGATGTAACTCTTTGAAAGCGTAAAAAATGAAACCAAATGGAGCCTTGCGGCTCCATTTGGTTTCATTATTACACTCTCAAGAGTTAAAATATTCATCATCTGAATTAGCCAGAGAATGTAAAAGAATGGTCATTTTGATCTATGTATGCCTGTTTTCCTTGTGAAATCCAGCCTGGAATTGTGAACAAAAGCAAAAGAAGTTTGGGGGTCTAGTTTTGGGGTCTGTGGGGCTAAAATGTCATCAATTGGTGGCTAAAAATTGTGAATATATTGAGGGCCTGGTGTCAAAATGGTTGGTCTTACGCTTACTTTTATCTTGAAATTAAATTAATATTACACAGACATTAGTTCAGCCTTCAGTCTTGGCTCTCCACAATACTTTATGCATCTCATCCGGCCCCTTGGGAAAAGTAATTGCCCACCCCTGTCCTAGATGTTGCCTTCGGCTATATGGCATGGAAATAAGAATAAAGTTTTCGGTGTCCATATCAGTACGCACAAAAAGTAGTTCCTAGTGATAGGGGGGTCAAAAATGAATGAAGGACGTGCTAATATTTTAGAAATAATTCAACAATACAAATTATATTATTTACTTTTACCGCGTGGCCCCAGTGACCCCCACAAAATGACCGGAACTACTTTCACCACTACTATTCACCAAAACTAGAGCAGAACTCCCACCACGGGACTATGGCCATCAAATAATACAGTTGACACCGCTATATTAATGGACAGTATTTCATATAAAGAACCCTTTTTTCCTGAGAGGATACAAATGTGAACCTAGCGGGTCCATTTGGTTCCATTTGTACCCTCTCAGGAAAAAGGGTTCTGAAAGAAAAATCATTAACATGGTGAAATACATCTTGATGATGTCATCAGATGTATTTCACCATGTTAATGTTTTTTTTTGTTCAGACCTCAATTTTTAGGAAATACAGAATTGTGGGAACTTTTTTCATCATGTCCACACAACATCTCTAAGGCATATTAATGACATATTAAAATGTTGAAGTTCGCCTTTAAGTTAAAAAAAAAAAAATCTGAACAATCTCTTTAAAACACGGTGGCCAAACGGCAGCACTGATAGTGGATTTCCAGCACATGTTGGAAACTTGTGATCTATGGGATCAGTCCCCCCCCCCCCTTTGACTGCTGTAGAAAGGTGTTTCCAGTGTGCCAAACATGCACAGTATCAGCACCCTGGACTGTGTTTGACCAGAATGGAACACACAGCCTTCATTAGTATCATTGGTAACACCTGTGAAGGAAGTAAGAAGAGGTCCGATTTCTTTCCAGTGCGACTACTGCTGTGCATGAGCCAGTTTATTGTCTGAAAGGGGTGAACTGAATTGTTCATTTAGGAAGATACATACTGTACCATCACGATTGGAGGCAACGCGGTACACAAATCCTATCCTAATTGACTCTATGTGGGTCCCAGTATTGGACGGCAAATCATCCTATGGTCACTGGCACTGTATATAAACACTGTGTAAACAGATTTGTTTAAAACGGAATCTGGCTCCACCTCACCTCCACTCTATTGGCTCATTGTTGGAGACTGCCTTGCTGGGATTGGCTAAAACACTGCCTCACACCACATAATCCCCTCCCCATCTTACATTAGCTACGCCTTGTCCTGAGCTCGACGAACGTTTTGTTCTCATGAGTTGTTAACGACAACAAAGTTCTGCAGGGCAAAACAAGTGTCTGTCTGCAGGGATTTAAGTCCCTCTAAATTCCTAAATTGAATGTGAATTGTGAATTGTAAATTGCGCAAGAGTGTGTTGATGGCGCATGAAAATATTGGTAATACTGTCTGGTTTGTGGTTGATCGAGTCCAAGATTTACTTCAGTGACCGCCGGGCTAAACAGAATGGTTCAGGAGCATGTGTTCCTGTCCACTTCTCTCCCGTTGGATTGAATAGACTCCAACCTGCTTCTCATCACCTAAAGAAAAAAGGCGCCCAGCCACCTCACGCAGATACGGGAAAGCGAAGCAAAGACGGCATGTCTGTCTTGCTATTTCCGTCTTGGACTGAACAGAAGAAGTCTTAGGGAATGGAAGGCATGTTATTGTTCGTGACACACTCACCTTCTTGGTCTTGACAGTGGACTGGCAGCAGTCTCCTCCATCGTAGTTGCAGAAGGCTCTGTTGTTCACCGAGTCACAGTAGTTGTCTCCCATGAATGGCTTCTCGGAGAAGAAAACAAAAACCATGAACATAATTAACTAACTGGAACTACTGTATATTAAACCCAAATTGTGTCCTGTCTAGATTTCTAGCTTCTGAATAACATAATATTCAAAGATTAGCACCACGTTTTCACGATTTTTCAAAAATAGCAGAGAAACCACAGTCAAGCTATGAGCTTGTAGATCTGCTATTTTCAGTAGCTAAAACATAATGCTTAGAACACCAAAACACGTTCAGTACACTTGGGTTAAACCCAAATTTAGAAACGATAACGCTGTGGTTTTAAACCTTTTTTTTTATTTTAATGGACCCCCATAGCTTAGAGTGTATGAATGGAACCATGTACAGTAAACAGTCTCAAAGTTAGAGACCTGCAAGGGTCCAATTGGTTCCATTTATTAGATCAAAAACAAAAACAGTTTGGCCCATGCCAAACCTTTCAGCCCAGTCTGCCTTATAGTCTCACATGTTGTGAATGTGTATTTTTTCCCCAAAAAACTTTACACACCTATTGTTTCTGCCTAAGTTTCCCCCACATTTGCAATGCTTAGGTGCATTTGAAGGGTCCAGGGTGGAATTTTGCTGAATAATCTACTATGTAATTCCCCCCATCCTTCAATGTGACTTTTTACGCCACGAGTGTGCCAGACATGTAAATCAAACTAAGGACATCATAAAGTACACTGGGTGCACAAAGCGCCCCAATAAGGTGATTTACGAGGTTGTCCCCACCCCTCTCCACTTGGGTTAACAATTAGGTTATCGTTGCAGTCAGGAGGAAACCTCACATGTCCACGAACTGTAACTTTTTGGGGATTCAAAACTGTGCTGTTTTTTTATATATATATATTTTGATATAGTCTTAGTCTTTTCAATAAGACATATTTAGTCTTTTAGTCCCATTTAGTCTTCTGAAATTCCTTTTTTTTAGTCTAGTCTTAGTCGACGAATGTCAAAAATGTTTTAGTCTTGGTAGTTTTTAGTCTTTAGTTTTACATTTGTATGTAAGACTTAAGACTAAAGACATTTGTACATTGTAGGTTTAGATATGTTATACAGATTTATAGTTTTTAGTGTGAAACATGTCCCATTTTATTTCACATACTTAAAAAGAAAGAAAAAAAGAAGATACAAATGTTTCTTATTTCCATTAGTCTTAGATTATGATTTAGTCTTCGTCTTAGTCTTTTGAAAATCATTTTTGTTAGTAGTCTTAGTCGACTAAATATCAAAAACCTTAGTCGACTTAGTCTTTAGTCTTAGTCAACAAAAACAACACTGATTCAAAAAGTAGCAAATCGACCAGCATCAAACACGACACAATTTTTGGTGTGTGAAACTGTGACAGTATGATCAATTATGGCGTTAATAAACAGAATACACAAGTAACACAGTGAAGACTATGGAGATAGGAGGTTTCTAAAGGGATGGCAGTGTTATCCAGTTGGCCTAAACTGTGTGGATGAAGTCATCCTTCCAACGTGCTACAGAGGAATTATTTCATAGTGGAACTATCCATTATCAAATATGTGCATGCGTAAATCTCATATTGGGCCATCCCTGGCACAGGATATGTTCAGATGGGGGTCCATCCGTGCTCCAAAATGCAAATTAATTTTGGGATGTTTGGCATGTGTGCGTGTGCACACACACACACACTCACCCTATCAGGACTTACATCACATCCTTTGATGCAGTGAAGCATTTCTGGTTGTGGATACCACTTCAGTCCCATGGTACACACTATGCTCTGTAAAAAACACAAAAAAACACCAATTCAGCCACATGGTACACATGGACCCACACGTTAATTTAATGATGCAGCCCTGAGGTTAATATCAGCATATAATATTATTCATTTTAGCTGTAATAATTCCAAACACGCAAACATGAGTCACTGTAATTACTTTAGACTATAAATGAGTAGCTTAATGACTTGACTAGTATTACAATTTTATTGGCTTTTTTATGTCCAATTGTAACGAACCCCCCCCCCCTCCCCCCAACAATTATGGACTCTAACAGGCTGTACATTAACTATATTTTCTTGACGTTTTTATTCTTGGCATCTATAGACCTGCGCAGTGACGTCACCGCCCCTGTTCCAAAAACGGATTCCCCATTAATTTTTCTCATAGTCTTTTTGAAAATAATTTATATAAAGACGATTACGCCGCGGACTAAACCAACACTTGGGTTCAATGACAAAATACAATCCATCCCTCCGTCTGTCCGTCCATACATTCATAAAGTCATCATGTTACTTTTAAAAATCATAATTCAAACATATCAACATATAAAGATTCAGGATTTCAATTAAAATCATAACGAAAGTAGTTGATGTCAAGCGTAAAACTTGCCACAGTGTGACATGTATATGCATCCAGTTAGGGAACCCCCTGGTGTAAGGTAACACCAAAACATACAACTTCAGTAATACATTTCTATGTGTGATATGTTTCTATGTATATTGGGCTATATTATACTGCTTCATCAATGTGTGTTATTAGACACTTAACATAAAGTCTTGATGTACATTTTGAACATAAATAAGTAGCTCGTGGTTTGATCCAGTGGCATGTAATACGGCTTGCCAAATCAACCTTATCTTTAAGAATTGTTTGAGAGGCGAAGGGGATTTCCCCATACTCTCTTTACCCTTAATTCAATCCACATTCATACAAAAAGCATGCACACACACACACACAGGCGCACACATACGTACACACATGCACACCAATATATGCATGCCATAGTAGCCTACATGGTATGTATGGAAGTTTTCGCTGTGGAGTCTCCTTTTGATTTACGACTGACCTCTTTCCACCTCAGAGGCAGAGTTGAACGAAATTGACTCTGACATGATATGACTTGATATAAGGGCTCTGCTTCTTTCACAACTGAGCTGTGGCCCCCAGCAGGGAGCAGATATAGCCAGCAAGAGACAGAGGAGAGGAAAACAACAGGGAGAGAGATGGAGGGAGTCAGCACGCGAGAGAGAGAGAGAGAGAGAGAGAGGGAGATAGAGAGGGAGTCAGGCGCGAGAGAGAGAGAGAGAGAGAGAGAAGAGAGAGAGAGAGAGAGAGAGAGAGAGGGAGAGAGAGAGAGAGAGAGAGAGAGGGAGATAGAGAGGGAGTCAGCACGCGCGAGAGAGAGAGAGAGAGAGAGAGAGATGAGAGAGAGAGAGAGAGAGAGAGAGATGTTCTCAAATGTCTTTGCAGAATGTGTGGAATCTCCTCAGGGGCGGATCTGGGCATGGGCATGGGGGGGGGGGGGCCCCCTAAATGCCCAGTCTTCCCCACCAAACACGATGGCATGCAAAACAACCCAAAATATTTCAAATGAAAGTGTTTATATTTAAAATGATTTGAAACACTACTACTGCTACTAACTAAATAACTACAGTTGTCTACACCACTAAACCAACAGCATTTCATGATTGAAAACAGAAAACTCTCTGAGTCAGGCCTTTAGCTTTATGCATGCTGCGTGTCTGTTGCAACTTCAACAACAGCGGATTGATGCTTAGTTGCCCGATAAAAGTCAAGTAACCAAAAAAGGTATGGGGCGGTGGGAGGAGAAAATGGTATGGGAGCGGCTTCATCGCCCATGGCGCTTCACGCCATGGGCGATGAAGCCGCCCCATACCATTTTCTCCTGCCCCCCTTCCCCCAAATGGGAAATGTTACATCCGCCCCTGAATCTCCTTCTGCCCCTCTCCACTGCTTCTCTTCATTGAGATGCAAGAGAAAACATTTGTGATGGCGTTTGTGAGTGTCATTGTTGTTGTGCAGAAAACTCTTATCGGCAGATTCAAAACATTTCTTTTAATGTAGCAGTGCCAGTGTTTGGCAATATTATTTAGGAGAGTAATATCTTTACTTTACTTTACAAAATAGAGATGTACAACACAATGTGTTTAGCAACAACTTTCAACAATAATTGCGGCAACTTGAAGTGTGCACAATGCTGCGTTGGTTTAGGACAGGGGTTTTCAACCTTTTTGACACGAGGGACCACCATTGATTGAGCATTTGACCCATGAACCACCATTTGATGACATTTTAGCCCCAAAGACCTAAAACTAAAGAATTCTTTTGGTTTTGTTCACAATTCCAGGCTGGATTTTGCAAACAAAACAGTGTAGACCTCTTAATTAAATAGTGCAAATGGACCCGCAAGGGTCCAATACATTCTCAAGAGTCACATCTGGTTAACCAACCTTCCATCATTTAACCTGGGGACCACCTGTTGAAAATCCCTGGTTTAGGATCTACAAACTACTGTGCATCTCTGTTGTTATCTGTTGATAGCTTGTACATCTGTTGTATTTCTGCATGCAACAATAAGCTCTTTTGTAATTGTAATTGTAGTAATTGTTACACTACTTTTGCTGGAAAAGGTAATAATGTTAGAGTAATGTGTAATATGTAATTCATTGGTGGCCCAACACTGCGCACCACCCTACTTGAACAATGTGGAGTGAGGCAACGCTCTTTTTTTTTTTTTTTTCATATGTTAATCCTGAAAAGTAACAGATATGGACAAAATAATGAAAGATTATGACATAATTCCACCCGACAAAGGCGGTGATATATCATGTCTGTGCTGATCCGGCATTCATATTCTGCATGTGGTCGTGTGTTCGTGTGCAATACAAAAGAAAATGTTATTGGAGGCCCTCAAGAATGGGGACCGTCTGGCAAGACATGCCAGCGGTGAAATCAGGAGCGGATGTAACATTTCCCAATTGGGATAACATTGGGAATATAACATACATGAACATAAACAAGAATGAAGACTGTACATGAAATTCCACGCCCCTCTCACATATTAGGAAGACAATATTAGTCACCAGAAAAAAGATGGGTTGTTTTTGAATAATCTGTCATGGTTAAATGGAGTTTTAAAGTTATAATGGGTTCGTAGAGGAAGGAGGCGGATAAGCTAAAATGAACATCAAATATCTAAATACTGAAAGGAGTAATTTATAAATTGTCTGGGGTGTTCACATGGGACTGAGCAGAGTGGAATACTGGAGTGGAATACTCCTTAACAGAGGATTTCTGCATTGGGATGTGAGTACTTTTCCAAACCACTGGGCGTACAGTGAGTACATACATGCGATGCAACACCGCTACAGTACATTAGCCACGTTCACCTTGGCGTCCCTATTTTGGGCAGGTCATTATAGGTGAAACACTCTAAAAAAAAATAGCCTCCGGCACGTAGTTCTTAATTTAGGGTGGTGTTTCATCACGCTGAGCCATGATGCTACAGTAGGAGTCCAGGCTGGGCTGCCGCAACAATTCTTTGATAGTATTTGGAATTCATCAGTATCACTTTGATTACATCAGCAGAGCTACAAGCTCACAACATCTTGATAAGGTGGGATTTTAGATCTGCTGATTTCCATTTCCTTGGCAATAGGGACATTGTGGGTTCAGATGGCTATATCGTCAACAGGGGCGTTTTTGCCATTAGGCAGACTAGGCAGTTGCCTAAGGCGCCATGAGAGGAGGGGGCGACCATGAGGGAGAACGCCATTTTACAGGAGATTTTCCCTGTTACTCCCCTTACCAAATGGGTCCATTTGGGCTCCAAACTGCTTAGAAACGCCACTGATCGTCAAGCATTGTTAATAGCATTAAAAATATGATAATTTCAAGTCCTGCATGGGGTGATTTTCTTCCATGGAATCGTGCGCTAAACTGTTCCGTGAAAAAGTGCGTCAACGTTTAAATACAGACTTACTGGGAAGTCTGAGGTTACGAAGTTCCACAGAAAAAGGCGATAATAATCTCAAGACATGCGAGTGTCAGTGTATACCAGCTTGCCGGACTGAGTCACCATTAGTAGGCAATGTGCCCATTGTAATCGTGTCATCATGTGCTACGTCCTCATGTTCAAAACATGGTTAAAGTGGTTTAACATTAAAGCGACCCAGATGCGCTCCCCTCCTGAATGGGTGAAGTGCGCACAGTCTCGTCATCAAGATCCAGGGTTCAGTATAGATTATACAGGGGCCCCATTCGTCCCTCATCTCTACTTAAAGGGATATTCCACTTTCAAAAAAAACTCCAGTTACTCCATTCATTTTAGCGCATCTGCCTCCTTCCTATACAAACCCAATATAACTTAAAACTCCATTTTAACCATGACAGATTATTCGAAAACGACCCATCTTTTTTTCTGGTGACTGATATTGTCCTCCTAATATGTGAAAGGGCAGTGGGATTTAATTTACAGTTTTCATTTATTTTTAAAAATATTGTTTTGGAAAATGTATCCGTCTCCACGGCCCTCTCACATATTAGGAGGACAATATCAGTCACCAGAAAAAATATGGGTTGTTTTTGAATAATATGTCATGGTTAAAATGGGGTCTTAAGTTATACTGGGTTTGTATAGGAAGGAGGCAGATGCACTAAAATGAACATCAAATATCTAAATACCGAATGGAGTAACTTAATAAACTGTCTGGTGTGTTCACATGAGACTGAGTAGACCTTAAAATGACCAAAAGTTTTTTTGATATATATTTTTTTAATATCCCTTTAAACCATTGAGGTCTGACCCAAGATTTCTGAAAATACTATATTGTATTGTAGCAGCACCAAAACAAATGACAGGCATTAGTGAGAACCAATAAATGCGATATCATGGCTGAAAATGGGTATGTGTTCCTTTAAGAGATTAAGGTTCCAGATGGCGTACTATAGGTGCAAGAAAAAAACAAAAACATAGCTGATTTAGGCTGTTTATTCCCAATGAGCACGCTCATGGCATTTTATTTTATTTATTTATTTCTGTCAGTGGGAATAAGGTTCGTCCCCAGACATCATAAGCTGTAGTGTGCATGACCAAAAATGCCATGCGCAGCAAAGAACCCGTTGACCTCGGAAAGGGTCTATTTCCCAGTCCCGCCCACCGCACCCCTCTCCTCATGTCCCAATAACACACACGCACGCACGCACGCACGCACGCACGCACGCACGCACGCACGCACGCCGCACGCACGCACGCACGCACGCACGCACGCAGCACGCACGCACGCACGCACGCACGCACGCACACACACAAACACACACACACACACACACACACACACACACACACACACACACACACACACACACACACACAGAAGTTGACGTGCGCTTCTCTTTTCACTGCTTGCAAAGTAAGGTATTTTTCATTTCAGTGCCGTCAGCAAATCAATGCAAAAAACAGAAAGATGGGGGGCAGTGGTGAGGGGGGGGGGGATGTGGGGCTGGTGGGGGAGAGAGGAGAGAGAGAAGTGAGAGAGAGAGAGAGAGAGAGAGAGAGAGGAGGAGAGGAGAGAGAGAGAGAAGAGAGAGAGAGAGAGAGAGAGAGAGAGAGAACAACAGAGCATCTGAGGACAACTGGGAACTGCAAACACACCAGGAACAAGTTTCTTCATACTACGTTACCCAGAGTTCCACTAGGGAAGAAAGGGAAGAAGTGGGCTGGACCTAATACCTATATAGGCTATACTATACTATTACTCTCTATATGCTCTATATGCTCTTGGTACCCATCTACAAGCTTCTGGCTGCATCTTTTGCCACTCCTCTGGACAGAATTGGTGAAGTTCATCTGAAATCGTAGGAACCGGTTTTTGTTTGCTTTTTCCCATCAGCACTGACCTCATAGGTTTAGGTCAGGTGGGCCACCTTTAACACTTTCGACGTGTGTTTTGGCATCTTGTTGAACTACCCATCTGGGCCCAAGACCCAAATTTCTGGCTCATGATTTGAAGTTGTCCTGAACAATTTTGAGGTAATTCCTCCCTCTACATTA
>CM076985.1:25560267-25585267 GCA_039105355.1 Benthosema pterotum
TTTGTGTTAAAATATTTGTTGAGAAAGACAATTTATCAAAAGTGTCAGATAAAATGAATATATGAGGAGTGCCTGCTGGCTGAGTGGTCCAGGCGCATGCCGCATAGGCTTTGGCCTGAGAGCGTGTTGCGTGTTCGAGTCCCGTTCATGACGACCATATCTGCATGTCCCTCCCCTTCTCTCTCTCGCTATTTCCTGTCTATCTTCACTTGATACTATACCAATAAGGGTAGAAAATCAATTATTCAACTTAAAAAAAAAAGCCTGAGTCAACAATAATCCACTCTATAAGTAAACCTACAGTACCTGAATACATGCATTCCACCACAGTCAACCCCTGCATTGATTTCACCTCATCCAACCCGCCACTGAATGTGTCACATGTCGGGGAAACTGCCACGTCCGTGTATTATAAGCCACTTCGTGCAAGTGTCTTATAATAAGGAGAGGAGAGGAGAGGCTGCTTCTTGGCTTGGTGGGTTCGGGGCATCGGGTTAGGATGCCTCTCGAATCGAGCGTCTCCCCGTAGGGATGGGTCTGTCCACCCAGGCGTGTTCCACCGGGAGGAGACCCCCCCGGGGCGGACATTGAGTCACATATGGAAGGATCACATCGACTCAGCTGGCCATGGAACCACCTGGCGATCCGCCAGGGGGAAGTCACCCATGTTTCCCTGGAGAGAGAGCTTTCATGTATCAGATTTTGTATTTGTTCGTTCCAATGTTTAAAAACAATCCCACGTTTAAGATGCGTTTTAGAAAATAGTGGTGTATAAATTATAGCAGAGGTTTTAAACCAGTGGTCTGGGAACCACCAGCGGCCCATGACAGGGTTCCAGGTGGTCCCCAGCTAAATGAGGGAATGTTGGATAACCAGATGTAACTCTTTGAGAGCGTGAAAATGAAACCAAATGGACCCTTGCGGGTCCATTTGGTTTAGCTTTGGGGTCTGTGGGGCTAAAATGTCCACAAATGGTGGTCCGTGGCTCAAATGCTGAATAAATAGTTGTCCCTGGTATCAAAAAGGTTGAAAAACACTGAATTATACTTATAACACTGAATTATACCGTGGCTGCATATTCTGTCGCAAAAACCTGGCAACACTAAGAGTCTCTGCGGCTCACATTACTGTCGAGTATAGAAGTCCTATCGCTTTACAACAAATCCATTACAAACGGCAGTGGTTTGGTCTTCCACCTGACACCTCTGCGTCATCGCAGCACCCTCACCCCCACCCTATCGCACAAACACAAAACAAAAATGGCCACTGCTGAGTCGGCACAATCAAGGTAACGAAAACAAAACAAAATGTGTGTGTGTGTGGGGCGGAAAACAGAATACTGTGAGAAATACAGTGTGTTCTTTTCCCACTTCTCTTGTGGACTGTCTCTTTCTCGTGTTACCAATGTGGGGGGTTAAAAAACAAAACAAAACAAAACAAAAAAAAAACTCCATACCATTTTGTGAGCCAGGCAGACACGCGTGCACGCACGTGCGTGCGCGCACACACACACACACACACACACACACACACCACACACACACACACACACACACACACACACACACACACACACACACACACACACACACACACACACACACACACACACACATCCCCTTTTTCCAGTTCTAAAAAGTACTTTCAAAGTACTTCCAACCACAGTGAACAATTAAAGCTGCAATCCATAATATCCACGTCCTGCCCAAGACTCCCAACAAGCCCTCCATCCACTGCAGTCTCCTGCCAGGAGAGACCAACCATTCTATATAGCGTTGTGCCAAGAGGTAGCATTGGCCTGGCCATGGCCAGCGATGAGGGGGGGGGAAGCACAGAAACGTCCAAACTTGGGATCAGCACCGGGCACAAGCATCTGGCATGGATCAGACACAAATACCACTGCTGTCAGGCAGAAACCTCTCATCTCCGCAAATCTGAGTTTTATTGCGTTTCTTTTCATACATAAACGCCCGGCTCCATCATGCCACTGCGTCGCACACAGGCCAATCTGGAATCCCATCAGCTGTGTTTCCTTTGAATTTACTTTCTGGCGGCGTGGGGCCATCGATAGAATGTGTATAACAGCATGATGGGGGTAAGAAACGTATTTCCAGATGGGGTTCCTTGGCCGACAACCTAATCAATACAGGCCAGGGGCCTGTAAAAAAGGTTTGACTTAAACGGTACTTGCCACACCTCACCTCACCTGTCTTTATTATTGCATTTTCTTTTTCCTGCCAATTATAGCAAAAATCATTCATCGACATCGTATTTTATGTTCAAAACACTTTTTCGAATTCCAAAATAGCAAAACTGGCAGATCCACAAACTCAGGACTGTGCATACATAGTGCATAGTGTTTCTAAGCAATTTGGAGCCCCAGGCAAGATTTTTCCTGGATTTCCCTGAAATCTCCCTGAAATTTCCCTGAAATGTTCTGTGACATCATGACAGGCACAGTAAAATGGTGCCCCGCATGGGATAAAATTAGAAACTATTTTTCAACTAAAAAACATATTATATGTGTTTTAAATGTTCAATTCTACTTATAGAGGACAGGTATGACGTACTTATCCATATGAAGCTTATTAGTCCTGGGATCCTTTTAAAGCATGTCTGGTGGTCGCCCCGGTGCCCCCCTCCTCTCATGGCACCCCAGGTAACTGCCTGTCTGCCTAACGGCAAACACGCCCCGATCTGCGTCCAGTGCAGTCAGTGGACACTCATCTTGCTGTGGGACCGGTCCAGGACCCCACTAGGTTAAAGATATATTGCGAGGGAAATAACTGGGAGGGAAATAACTGGCAGATGACTGTGGGCCTCTGCATTATGTGAGAACGCTCTCTATACTCTCAGGGGTGCAGGGGTTTTCAACCAGTGGTCCGGGGAACACCAGTGGTCCTTGAGAGGGTACCAGCCAGCTAAATGGAAAGTTGGTTAACCAGATGTAACACTGGTTAAAATGAAACCAAATGGACCCTTATGGGTCAATTTGGTCTGAATTAGCCCAATCATCTGATTTAGCCCAACTAGAAGAGTAGAAATAGTATTACAAAACTAGAGAATGTAGAAGAAGAAGTCTTTTTTTGTCAAATCCAGTCTGGAATTGTGGACAAAAGCAAAATAAATCTTTAAGTTTGGGGTCTGTGGGGCTAAAATGTTATTATCATCAAATGGTCGTTTGTGGCTCAAATAGATAGATAGATAGATAGATAGATAGATAGATAGATAGATAGATAGATAGATAGATAGATAGATAGATAGATAGATAGATAGATAGATAGATAGATAGATAGATAGATAGATAGATAGATAGATAGATAGATAGATAGATAGATAGATAGATAGATAGATAGATAGATAGATAGATAGAATAGATAGTGGGTATCAAAAAGGTTGAACACCACTGCTAAAGTAGAATTAACACCAGAGGAATTTGACTGTGGAATTGAATGTGTTACATAGCCAGCCAGACAGACAGACAGACAGACAGACAGACAGACAGACAGACAGACAGACAGACAGACAGACAGACAGACAGACAGACAGACAGACAGACAGACAGGCAAGACAAGATGGATCCTTCAGAACCACAGTGTATAATGTTCTGTGTGCCCCGAGCGCCAGCGGCCAGCAGAGAGCTGGCATGGTGATCCAGCCAGGATATGGACACCATGTGTCACATTCCTGACAGGACGGTCCAGGTCTGACCAGCTCTGGGAAGTGTCTGTCAGATGTGTGAGGGAGATACAAGCTGAAGCACACACGCACACACACACACGCACGCACGCACACACGCACACACGCACACACACACACACACACACACACACACACACACGGGGCTGGGGCTGAAGCCCCGTTTTTGATGTCACAAATTGCAATAATAAAGTGCACACACATGTACAGTGTTGTAGTGGGACTTTTAGAAGTGGGGGGACGCCTCTTAAAGGGGAATTTCACCCATTTGTACACTCTCAGAAAAAAAGGAAACTCATTAACATGGCACACAACTTGCACACAACACACACAGACACACTATAGCATATTGAGAAAGATTGTTTGCAATGCCTAATTGTTTCCATGAAAGTAAATGACAAGACAAAAACACATACGGTAGGCCTACTTTTCCCCCCAAAATTTATTTTAGATGTGAGAAGTGGGGGGACGCCTTCCCCCCGCGTCCCCCCTCCACTACACCCCTGCATACAAGCCTGTACGAACCCAAGCCCTACCTTGACTTTGGCGGGGTTGAGCCAGTGCTCCCGCAGCACGCTCTCTGCCGTCATGTTGCTAGGCAGGATCACAACATCGTTGTTACTCTCCCTGCATGTCAGCTCACAGTCCTCACCTGCCCAGACACAGCGGGGGAAAAGAAGGACTCACATCATGTGGGTTTACTGGAGTAAAAGGAGCTATGAAAGGTGCTAAAGTACTCAAGTAACTCAAGTAAAAAGTGCAAAGGTATTGGGGTCCAAATGTATTAACGGCAATTCATTAGCAGAAGGTAGAGAATTGTCAAAAAAAAATATTCTGTTGGGCTGAAGTGGAGAGACATTGAGATCATTTCGCGAACTCACTTTATAGGTTGGGAAGACCGACCACAAACTGTCCTTTTTATAGCCCTAAATAACGATAGCCCTAAACTTAACCTCAGTAAAACTTACAGTATGCCTAAACCTAACCTTAACTCCCGACTTATTTAAGTTGTAAAAAAAAGGGCTGTGTGCAACCCTTAAAAAAAAGGTCACAGACGTTTTAAAAGGGTCTCTACCTTTTTCTAAATCAGCCGCAACAATTTTACAAAGGTCGGGCAGGTGTAAAAAGGTTACAACTATTGAAAAAAGGTTCTAGGTCGAGGTTGCAAAATCATTCACCATTCCTGGTGAAGTGTGTAATGTATGTTTATGTGATACATCACAATCTACATACAGTAGGCCTACTAAGTCTCTGAGACGTAGTAGGGTATTAGTAAAAGTACAGAAATTTGTACATTAAGTACAGTAATCAAGTAAATGTACTTTTTTTATCCTGTGTAACGTGTGTGCAGACATCATGGTGACATCATGGCTCAGCGGTGGTGTTATCCGTGTACACAAACCATGCCCACATCAAAGACATTTCATAGCATGATGTATCATTTGGCCTGATCACTGCCGTTTGAACTCACTTTCATTTTTTTTCTGATATCTAAGGTGAATTCAACACGTCTGGGGGTGCTGGCCTGAAATGGCCGGGGAGAAAGTCAAGATCTGATTCCACATCTGTGACGACCATGTTTTAATTTGACCATTAGTATTCACAATTTCCTGATATCAGTCCATTTACCAGAATGTGAACCCAGGCATGTTAACTACAATGTGTTATGTTAGAAATAGTAAGGGTGTTTACTATAGTTCCCCAGCATGGAGAAACTGCTTGATGCTAGCACAAATTATTATTACACGTTATTACACATTACATTACACAATGCTTTTGTCCCAAAACATTGTGTTGTCACAACCCGCATCTATGAGGAAAAGTAATGGGGAATTAATTTCTGGCATGTCAAACTAGGGTATTTCATGATGCTGAATGCATTCCAAGCAATAGTTCTGCAAAAACAGTACAGTGGGCTGAAAATGGCCCAAGCACTTCAATTGGGATGATGCGCATGGCTGTTTTTATCTTTGTTTGGCATACTATATGCTACACAAAGCATGATGAAAGGTTGCCTTCTATAGGTTGTTGACGCTATGGTCAAACATTATATCAATTATATCAATGTAATAGTTTCTACATGCTGGAGATGCATACTAAACAGTTCTGAAATAAAACCTTGTGTACTCAACATGTCTGGGTTCACAGTTGGGCTCTATGGGCTTGCAAATAGACTATATTGTCACCTTCTTAAAATAACGGCATACATCATACTTTCAAGCCGTAGGGCAACCAATATGCTATAATACGGTTATTTATGAATCATTTCACACAAAAACGTCATGCCAATCCTAAAACCAAGGGTCAGCCAGGACACGCTCTCGTCACCACCATGACTCACTGAGGCAGTGGTTTTCAAAAAGTGGTCCTTGCGAGGGGTTCCAGGTGGTCCTACATGAACAGTGGGTAACCCATTTCATGCTCTGAATAGTTAAGCAAAATCTACATTACTTAATGTAGAATATGTCTACAAAATTAGAGGATATAATGTAGAATAATTAATATTTTGATCGCTGTTGACCTGTTGCAATTCTCTCACTGTTTTTCCCCCATGTTACCCAAATCACTGATCAAATCCAAATCATTCCAAGCAATAGTTTTGCACACAAAAAACAAAAACAAAAACCACTCCATTTTAGCTAAATGGACACACATCAGGACCGGCAACCATTTTACTACTGCAACAACTAGCTGCAACTGTTCCTCACCAGACGCTACTAAACTTAACCCCTAACCATAAACATAACCTCAATAAAACCTATGCCTTAACCTCCAACCGTTGTGCCACCAGTTGGGCCAACGGTAGCAACTGTTTGGTCACCTGCAAAATGATTTTGCGGCAGTTGGAAAATACCATGAATTAGTCGACTAGTTGCGGCATATGTCGTGGTCGCAAACTCATTTTTGCTCCTCCTCGAAATATCACTATAAGGATCTAAGTGGACATTTGGTGATGTGAAAGTGACCTATAGTAGTAGAGTACTGACCTATGGCGTGTCCTCTCCTGCAGGTGTACTGGAGGCTGTAGTGGAGGTTCTGAGGTAAGGAGCACTGGCCCTTGGCCTGCGGACACAAGCGGAACGAACCTGTCCAGTTCCCGTCCTTCCTGCAGCGAATCACGTTGGACGCCAGACCCTGTGAGACAACACGCGCACGCGCACACGCACGCACGCACGCACGCACACACACACACACACACACACACACACGCACACACACAACCAATCACCCACATTATTACAATACATCATTTGTGAGGACACTTTTAGGACGATGACATGACACGTGTATATACTGTAATTGTCCTCACACAGTGCTAAATATGTGGGGATACACTTGGCTTACAAAAGTACAGTTAAAAGCATTTGCGTGCGCGCGCACAAACACACAAACACACACACAGTACCAAGGACATAGATAATCCCAAGGGGGGTTGGGGGTGGGGGAAACACAATACAATAGTTATCAGGCGTGTGCGTACACCAGGGCCCACGTGGCACGGTGGATTAAAAGGTGTATACATTTCAAAAGGTCTGTGGCGGCACCGCTCCTTTCTGGAAATCAATAGCAATCCAATTAGCATTGCATCTAATTGAGTAGCTTTAAGGGAGGGAGGGAGATAACGGCGTTATTTCATCACATTTCGAGCTTGTAAAGCTGCTACTTTGGATGCTTTTAAAACATTTGAAAACCTGAAAAATGAAGGTTTTTCCATTTTTTTTTTCTACCAGCAAAAATGCAAGTGAGTGAAAATGTGTTGGTCGTAGCACTAAGTATGCATTAAGCAGCTTGGCTGAAGGGGAAAGAGTTATTTAGCATGTTTTGAGATGAAATACATAGGAAAGAGTGTGGTTGAAGTGGAGCAAAAACAGAGAGATATTTTGTGTATAGGCTAAAAAACAATGGTTCTCAAACATTTTCTTATGTTAATGGACCCACACATTGATTTTTTTGTTTTGTTATGTATTTCTTTTAATCTGAGGCCAAAATGTGTTTTGGCAATGGAACAATATTATTCTTATTTTCTCGTGTTCAAACAAGCTGCAATTACTGTGTGAAATAACAGTTCTGCTCTTTATCAAGCTGTTAAATACTATTCACATTCCAGTTGCTGAGAACATGTGCGCTGTAAAATAAATCTCTCTTGAGCAAATACTAATCCCAACTTACTGACTTGCGGTCATAATTGTTCATTATAAAGCAAGAATGGAGTTTTTAATCATGACAAAAGTGAAACATATTCCATCTTTATTTATATAATGGGGAACCGTGGAATTATCTGGGGGCTCCTTAAAATTTAAATAGTTTGAGACTCACTGGATTAGAGCAGTGAGTTCTCTGACTATTTCATGTCAATGACACACAAACCCTCGACTCAAGAGTTCAGTTAGTGTTAAAGGGACATTTCATTCATTTAATTTAAACTAAAACCACATATAGACACATAAAGAGCCCCAGGAAAGTGTCCCAAATCCTCTAAATGTCGTTAACATACAGTATATTTTGTTGCAAAAACAGTGAAAAGTCTACTGCTTGCTGTTTTGATCAACTCATTGTCTCCCCTGTACTCCAACATAAACACAATATGGAGCCATGTAAAAAAGTGTTATCTGGGGAGAGGTTCAATTTCGAGTCGAGTGGTGGTGGCCTCGTGGCTTGGATGCCGAATAAATAATGGACTTGACATGAAATAGATTAAAAAGCACTGCACTATAGGCATAATGCTGCCATGGCATGGAATCAGGCAAGTCGTAGACAGCAAGCGGCGCTACATTTTAGTGGATGGGGAGCAGGACAAGGTCAGCGGGACAGAACGGCACGGCAGCCCAGCAAAAATATTTAAAGACAAAATGCCATGATTTTTTCCTCACCATAAACATGATGTGTACAGTGTTTGTGAAAATTTTCATATGGGGACCCCAAACAGTAAAATCTGTATACATGGCTTGAATTGAACTGAATGCTCACCGACAGCTTTAGTAGTATGATAAACAGGGAGGGGCTAATAATGTGATGTCACTATATTACCATCTTTTTTTCATTGGAACGTTTGACAGGAAAGATTTCAGTCCCCAGGATGAAACCCTAAATACAAAGGGAAGACATTAAAAAAAACACACCGAATACAAAAATCATGGCTACTCCATCTTTAAAGTGTTTTACCACTTGGCGTCAAATCGCTTGCCTGATTCCGTGTGAATGTATGTAGCATAAGAGACATGGGGGAGGGAAGGGGAGCGGGAGAGCCAAAGACGGGACAGACCTGCTTGCATGGAGCGTGCAGCGGCCTCACCGTGTGGGCGGAGCCTCCTGCCGTGGCGGCCGCGGGGACGCCTCCGTCGCGGGCGGTGGCGTCGTGGGCGGAGCAGTTGAGGCGGCAGACGCTGTCGAAGCGGAAGCCGTCGGTGCAGTAGTAGGAGCCGTGGAAGATGGCCGGCGGCGCCTCGCAGGTCACCGGCTCACACGCCCCGTCCAGCCAGCTGCCATCCTCCGTGCACTGACGCTTGAACGCACGCCTGCCGGACGGGACGGACAAACGGTCAGCCGGACGCTTGGTCAGGGGCGGATCTAGGCATGGGCATGGGGGCGCAGTGCCCCACCAAACACGATGCCATGCAAAACAACCCAAGATATTTCACATTAAAGTGCTTATATTTAAAATTGTTTGGAACACTACTACTGCTACTGACTACAATTTTGGCACCACTAAACCAACAGCATTTCATCAGAAAATTCTCTGAGTCAGACCTTTAGCTTCATGCATGCTGCGTGTCAGTAGCAACTTCAACAACAACTGATGTTATTATTGATGCTTTACTTGACTAATACAAGTCCTGTAACCGAAAATGGTATGGGTGCGGCTTCACAGCCGTGGCGAGAAGCGACACGGGCGATGAAGCCGCCCCTATACCATTTTCTCTTGCCCCTCCAACATGTCCCCTCCCCCAAATGGGACATGTTACATCCGCCCCTGCGCTTGGTCAGTCAGACAGACAGACAGGCAGAGAGAGAGTCATTATTTCACCTCGATCGACAAACTCAAAACGCTTGTCAATCTTCCATTTTCAATGCTTTCGTGTGATGCTTCTGTAGTATGATCAAGTAGGGCATTGAGCTAGGAAAATAAACCAAAAAAATAATAATAACAATAATACCAGGTTTCCGAAACAATAACAGTGATAATTTAAAACATAAAACAAAAAAATAAAAAATAAAATAACTGCATAAAAATGAGTGGTTTATGCCATCCAGAGTAGAATTCACGACCAATTGAAATGAAATGAATGAATTGAATTTAAATAGCCGCTGCTTCTTCGCTTGGAAAAGAGCCAGCTTAGGTGGTTCGGACCTAGTTAGTTAGGTCTAGTTAGGTTGCCTCTCAGGCGTCCTTGATGATGTCCCACTGCGAGAAGACCCCGCCAGGAAGACAAAGGCATAGATGAAGGAATCACAACTCACTGGCCTTGGAACGTCCCGGATCCCCCGGAAAAAAGTCACTTATGTTGCTCTGGAGTCTGGATCGGTACTGTGTGTGTGTGTGTGTGTGTGTCTGTGTGTCCATCTCTCTCTTACCTCTTGGGCTTGTTGGTGACGTGGTAGCCCGGCTTGCACTTGTACTTGCAGAGCGATCCCACCTTGAGGCCCGTGTCGTTGCAGCGTTTGGTCTGCAGCACGGCGTTGGGTACGGGGGGCGGCGCCGGGCAGCGGAGCTCACACAGCGCCTCCGGGAACGACCACAGGCCGTCCTCCATGCACATCAGAGTGTTGTTGGTGCCTGGATGGCAGAGGGGAGGTACATACACGTTTACCATTAGTTTTGGAATGACCCACTGCACTATAGGGCACTGGTTCCTTTTTGTGCCTTTTGCTTGGGCAATGTAAATGTATGTAGGCCAGTGGTTTTCAAGCTTTTTGATACCAGGACGCCACTATTTATTCAGCATTTGAGCCATGAACCACCACTTGATGACATTTTCAACAATTCCAGGCTGGATTTCGCAAACACAGATAAAAAATTACCATTCGTCTACATTCTCTAATTGTGTAGACTTTCTTAATTAAGTGGTGCTAATTCAGATGATGAATATTTTTACTCTTGAGAGTGTAAACATGAAACAAAATGGACTGCAAAGGTCCATTTTTACGCTCTCATACAGGTTAACCAACTGTCCATCACGTAGCTGGGGACCACCTGGAACCCTCTCAAGGACCACTGGTGGTCCCTGGACCACTGGCTGAAAACCATTAACCCATAGTAGACGGGAACCCCTAGTGGTAGTTTTACCCTAGTTGACGGGAACCCCTACAGGGGTTCTGTACAGTATGTACAATATCAAAAAATGTCAAAAATTTGATGGTGTTACACAATAATTTGAAGTTTTTCAATACACTTAGGTAAGTATTTCAAAGACATTTTTAGAATCGGGATAGTCTACAATGGGTTAAAGACCTTTGAATTGAATTGAATTGAATTGGTTCCCAACTTTTTAATGCCAAGGACCCCTAAATGATACGATTTAGCCCATGGACTCCCATAAGAGAAGACTTTTACATCTCTAGCAGTGATTCTCAACCCAATTCTTTTAAAGGAGCCCCAGTTTAACTTGCATTAGTCTATAGACCCCGATGGAATGGGAATTTTATCTCTTTAAGGGAACCACTGCTATAGGGTTATCAGTGATGGGGGTCCCGGGACCTTGTCCAACGTTATTTTGGGGGTCCCCAGGCCAAAGTATTGAGGACTCCTGGTTTAGACCACAAGGGTTTTAGCCAATACCACCCCCCAAGCTCACAAAGTGTTGCAATGTGACACGTTGTGAACTGAAATTAAATTGTGTATCAATCGCGGCCCCTTTCTTGCACAACATGTTTATAATTAGGGGTCTATTTACCCATTAAAACACAGGGATTTTAGCATTGGCTCTTCAAAAACCGCAGATGTACAAGCTCACAGCTCGTCACATTGTGCCACACTGCAAGCTTGTACAGTACTGCACATCTTACTGTTTTTGACAATCTCTTCTGGGGGTCCTGGCACAGAACGTTTCCCAGATTCCACACGCATAAACGCATGTATAAAATGTCGAGGGTGCTTTGGCACTGAGGACAGTCTGAAGACTAGAAGATATAGAAGATATTTGTAGAATCAGGGCTTTAGGGTGAATTTGGGGATTCCTGGCACGAAAAAAAGTTGGAGAATGGCTGCGCTAAAAGCCACAGAAGTCATGGGAGTGGAGCGAAGCAGACAGATTGTTGGGAACGGCGCTAGATGCAGATGTTAAACAGGGACACATGAGTGCTGGTCCACCAGCTGACGCAGTGCCATGACAGCTACAACAAAACCTGTTCCACATCCGCCTCGCATGGAGCCCGAAATAGAACACACTCTGACAAAGGATCTTGCACAGACCACCTGAATAGGTGTATCGTGTGTGTCTCTGGAGTGTGTGTGTCTCTGGAGTGTGTGTGTGTGTACACTTGCAACACAGGTGTGCAAGTAAAGTCAAGCTTTTGTTGAAGGATTGAAAATGCATTCACAAAATTACTACTCCTGTCCAGTGGTCATTACAATATGGCCATTGTGTGTGTGTGTGTGTGTGTGTGTGTGTGTGTGTGTGTGTGTGTGTGTGTGTGTGTGTGTGTGTGTGTGTGTGTGTGTGTGTGTGTGTGTGTGTGTGTGTGTGTGTGTGTGTGTGCGCGCGCCTCTGATATTTTCATAGGAAAATTGCAGATCGGCATGCTCATGACAAATGGCTATTTTCAGACAATTTAAATGTTTGAATATTATATTCTTTCACAACAGATGTTTTTTTAACTCAAACGTTCGCTCCTGGGGGTCCCTGAAACAGCACATTTTCAGATGGGGGTCCGTCCGTGGCCAAATATAATGCTGCCCTTGACATAGCATGATCCTTAACCCTTGAGCTTCAGCGATACATTTTTTCAGAAAACTGTCAGGATACAGAAGACTTTTGTAGAATTTGGACTCAGTTCTTAATTACCTGTTCATTTACAAAAAAAGAAGATTTTTCAAAAATAAAAAAGCAGATCTACAGTATAAGTTCATGCAATGAGCTAGTATATCTCTCTAATACATTCTAAAAGGGGTATTCTGATTGGCTGGACGCTGTCATGTGACAGGCGTAAAATCCACCGTAACCATTTATTTTAATTTGTTTTGTGGTAATAGTACAACATAAACATTGCAGAGACTGTAGTCATTACTTTATAAAACATTTCGCCACGTTGCATAAATATTTGCACCACCCTTGTCGAAAACATTGTATTTCCAACTCAAACTCCCTTTCAAGCTGCATATAACTACGTGACCGGGCTGTTTTTTCTGTACCCTCAATCAGGGGTGGATGTAACATTTCCCAATTGGGGTGGGGGCAGAAGAAAATGGTATGGGGGCGGCTTCATCACCCGTGTCGCTTCGCGCCACCCATACCATTTTCGGTTACAGGACTTTTATTAGGCAAGTAAAGCATAAATAATAACATCAGTTGTTGTTGAAGTTGCAACAGGCATAGCCTGGTCTAGCCCTCAATGATTTTGGCCTTGGGGGGGCGGGGTGTCGTGGGATCCACACGGCGGAAGTGCTGCGCTCTGATTTGATCTCACTAACGTGTCGTCATCTCCGGCCCCTCCCCCTCCCATCCACTGCTGTTCTACGTCACATCATTTAGAGCGACGCCCACCCCGGAAGGTTCACTCCCCCCTCAAGGCCACTTTCCAACGTGCGTTAGTGAAGGCTTTCCGTTTTCGCGCAACGCGAATGAAAATGAAAGCCTGGGTGTCGAGGCTACAACAGGCATAATTCTAAAAAACATGCATAAAGCTAAAGGTCTGACTCAAGAGAGTTTTCTGTTTTCAATGATGACATGCTGTTGGTTTAGTGGTGCGACAATTGTAGTTTCAGTAGTAGAGTTTCAAACCATTTTAAATATAGGCCTAAGCACTTAAATTTGAAATATCTTGGGTTGGTTTGCATGCCATCACGTTTGGTGGGGCAGTCAGGGCATTTAGGGGGGCATCGCACCCCCATGCCTAGATCTGCCCCTGCCCTCAATGTCGCAACTCTTCTAACTAGATGGCTCTGGTGTGTGTCTTGTGCCCAGTCTCACCTACGAGCTGGGCAGGCTCCCGGCACAGGAAGGTGCTCTTCTTGCCGTAGGTGGTTCCCTCGGGGAAGTTGAAGTGGGCGGGGTGCACATGGTACTTGTCCGGCAGTCCGCAGTCCACCGGCTCACAGGACACCTGCTTGTTCCACTTCCCGTCGGCGCATGTGATGGTCACCGATGAGTCCGACTGCCGGGAAGAGGAGGGAAGGGGACGACAACACAAACAGTGTTTAGGAAAAATAAATCCTATACTACCCCACAGTGGACGTTCTTATTTATTTTATTTTTTCTTTTCTTTTTTTTCCTTCACTGAAGCAATCCCATATGTCTTAGGAATGTTTGGGCCAAAGGAGAAGTTCCCAACTTATGTTTTCAGGAATACTTTGGATGGTGATGGGATGCCTTGACGCAAGTCAAGGGGTGCCTCATAATACTGTCAGTTTAACCACTCAGATCCTCTGATTCGGGTTCAAGTGGGAATAGCATAAGCCTTTTTTGGAGCTCCCATGTGTGTTTTCAATCCCCACAAATAAATAATGTTGAACAATCAGGATTTCATATCATATACTGTAGGTGCTTTAAGTGGAAATTGCTCTCAGGAACAATGGCCACCAGGCCATTATGGTACTACAGCCAAACTGCTTTCAAGGCCCATGAAGAAATAAGACAGGTTATATCAGGTTATATTATGGTGATTGAGGATCAAACCTCTAGAGATAGAAATAAGCTTGAGGGACATACAATATTAAGTATTAAAAACTATTTTTGGAATGTATGTTATTTGCACTTTAAAGGTAATACAAGCAACCTTTTAGCCCAAAGTCAAAATAAATACTGTAGCTATACTTTTTGCATTTTCCCCTCCAAGTCACTTCTACTTTGATGCTGCAGCTGTTTCCCTGCAATCAGACACTTGCCCTGTCCTCCTGTCATCAACAAATCATGAAAACAAAAACATTTGTCGGGCTCAGGACAGGCACAGCAGTCTCCAGCAGTTTCATAATGAGCCAATAGAGTGGAGCTGAGGTGGAGCTGGACTCTGTTTTTAAACAAATCTGTTTACAAACACCGTATTTGTATACACTAATGTTGCCTATATTAGCTTTAAAATGCACATGCATTTTGTTGGTGGTTTTTGTGCTTGTTTGTTTTGTTTTGTTTTTCTTTTCTCCAGCCTATACAGCACACCAAAGCCACATTTCCACACACAACAGCCTCACACCAAACCACTCTACCCGACACTGCCCACTTCACTGTTTCCACTGAGAGGAATAGGGCTAAGTGCATGGTGTCAAAGTGGTACCTAATGAGTGCCTAAAAAGCACCCACTCCACATTATAATACATATTGTATTATAGTCACAGTTACACACTGGAGTACTGTCAGGTAGGGTACTTTATTTGAGTGGAAATGGTAGATACAGTACATATGAAGTGGTGTGGTGTGGTTCATGAAGCTGCAGCTAAAAAGGTCTGAAGTCTCTTCACCAAAAGTAGCTGATCTTCAAGCTCCATGACATTGCGTTGTGACACACTATGGTAAGCCATTACTACTGGTATGACAATTAACCCACCCCGCGCCGTACACGACAACAGGTGCTGGGGCAGCATTTTTTTCAAAATGGCCACGCCAATTCTGTCCCAACACAAAGACAACAACAACAACAGTCAGACGATTATGCTCAGATCTAAAGATGGATTAACGAATGGAATCAATTAATTGTCACGTTCTGTCTACCTGTCGTGTTTAGCAGGTTGGCCCACAGGTAGGCAGGGAGTAGCGTAAGGTTCTATAATTAAACCAATAATGTAAATCGGGGGTGTTGAATTCTGATAAAGAAGTTATTTACATGAACCAGGGGCTCAAACATGTTGGAGAACAACTCAACATCCAAAACAATCGCAGGCCTTGCATTGAAAATGAATAACTAGCCGTGGATGGGTGATTGAGAACTGAAGATCATGGGTGCAACAGTAGCAGAACTGTTTCCCTGCTCTAATTCATACGGGCAAACTACTGGACAGAAATAGATATAATGGATGACATCATCGCAGAACAGGCCTGTTGCTCTAGTGCAGTGGTTTTCAACCAGTGGTCCAGGGACGACCAGTGGTCCTTGAGAGGGTTCCAGGTGGTCCCCAGCTAAATGATGGAGAATTGGTTAAACCAAACGTAACTCTTTGAGAGCGTAAAAACCAACCAACCAAATGGAAATTTCGTGTTTACACTCTCAAGAGTTAAAATATTCATCATCTGGGTCTGTGGGGTTAAAATGTCATCAAATGGTCGCTGAATACATAGTGGGCCATGGTATCAAAATGCTTGAAAATAACTGCTCTGGTGCAAAAGGGATGAATGAGTTCAGTGCATGTTTTTCAGTGGGGTACAGTGACTCTTTATAATTCTTTTGAATCACGACTATGGATGTGTTTGTGTCTGTTGTTTGACAACAAGCCATTGAACTATTTTCAGTGTGAGTAACACACTGAAAAAAAAAAGTACTCCAAAGGTAATCAATCAATCAGTCCTGGTAGCCTCAGTAGGATGAATACAGTAATACGTAAAGCATTTAAATTGTTATGCCTGCCAAATTCCCCTTTTTAATGGGCTAAGCTGCTGTTGACTGGCTGTTTGGGAACTGGAAAAGAGGGGAGGGAGTCCATGTTACACCAGGTGACCCCTGTGGCAGGTTGCGACAGACAGACAGACAGACAGACAGACAGACAGACAGACAGACAGACAGACAGACAGACAGACAGACAGGCAGGCAGGCAGGCAGGCAGGCAGGCAGGCAGGCAGGCAGACAGACAGACAGACAGACAGACAGACAGACAGACAGACAGACAGACAGACAGACAGACAGACAGACAGACAGACAGACAGACAGACAGACAGACAGGCAGTGATTAATTCCACCATTCAGCCACTCCGGCTATTCTGCGAAGTGAAAACTCATAAAAGCAGGTGATTATTTATGCCCACCCTGCGTGCAAAAGTATACACATCAATCAGATCTCTGCGTACTAAAACACTATAGCCACTCATCATCGTTTACCACGGAGGAGAAAAGTAAATAAATGACTACAGCGATTAAGTGCTTTGCTCCAGTGAGACCTCTGTAACCTGACAAAGCCTTTAGCTCATGGCCTCCGTCGGCCCGGAATATAGAAACCTTGTATGTCCAAAAAAGAAAGCAGAAAAAATGTATTGTGTATAGCAGGGGTTTTCAACCTTTTTCATCTCACGGACCACCAACTGAGGATATTTTTAGACCCACAGACCCCAAATCTAAAGATTTCTTTTGCTTCTGTCCATGACCATTAATCTTCTAGTTGTGTAGATTTGGACTAATTCGCATGATGGATATTTTAACTCTTGAGGGTGTGTACGTCCTCAAGAGTTACATCTGGTTAACCAACTTTCCATCATTTATCCTGGGGACCACCTGGAACCCTCTCAAGGACCACTGGTGGTCCCCGGTCCACCTGTTGAAAAACCCTGGTGTATAGGGCTGAGGTGGTAGGTTTTGTTATTGTGTTTGTTTTAGTCAGGTATAAACAACTGAGAACTGTGCACTTACATAAATGTACATAAATGTGCTCAATCACTTACCACAACTGCATGTTGCCATGCAAGGACAAGGCATATCCGACACAGCCCTAACACGAAACACATTGATTTCCATACAAGTGTGACTGTTTCTGACAGGAGAGGGTTGAGGAAAAGGATGCCGCAAATCCAGAATGAAATGACACATTCTGTGGGGATTACCATAATTCCCCTGTTTTTTTTTTTTTTTTTTGTAGTTGCTAGTGGAATTGAATACCAACAAAATGCCAACACGTGGTATTGGGTACCAGAATAGGGCTTTGAGAACTTGTTTTTCTACAAGTTGCTTGTAGTCACGACTATAGTAAGTAACTAGTTGCAGCCTGGTTGCAACTAGTTTAAAGTTTCAAGCCCCTCATCTAACCCATACCCATACCCTAATCCTAACCAAACCCTTATCATAACCCCCTAACCAAACCCTTGCCCTAACCATTGTAACTAGCAACCAGGTTGCGACTAGGTTGCAAATAGGTTACTACTACTAGTCACAACCAGAAAGTAGGTCCCAACCTGGCCGCAATTAGTAAGCAACTAGTTGCGACCAGGTCACCAAGGAAGACTTAGTTGTAATGAGTGAGCTAACAATCCAGCTCACACCAGCTGACCTCCACAGTCATTAATAGACGTGTTAAACACTTCTATGTAAACAAATTATGTTTTTTGTCTATGAATGCTACTTGATCACAGTAAAGAAAAGCATCACAAGCTTGAAATGCAAGCTTGCCAGATCTGACCGCTATAAGTTGCCTTTTTTTTATCTGAATCAAGAAAGGAAGGTGACATGTGAGGTTTCCAGGCAACACAGACCCTCACATCCCTGGAAATGCGGCCCGTCGTTATTCCAAGCATGACCTGAAAACCAAAGGTTTTCCTCAGAGCTCCTTCAAGAGGAGAGGGCTCTTCCTTGAAGGACTACCAGACCATAATAAATCTCATTATACAGCGCATTTCATTCCAGGAACGTTAGAATACCTCGGAATACCGCGCTATCAATGCCTGGTGCCGTATATTATGTCCGGGCTCATGTCTGGCATTACATGCGCGCATGCACATACACAAATGTGTGCGTGTGTGTGTGTGTGTGTGTATACATGCAGGCATGTGTGCGTGCATGTGCTTGTATTCTATATACCTGCAGTGGGCCAACAAAGTTTCATGAGTTTTTGATATCTTTGCAAGTATAGTTAAGCAAACATATGTGTGCGTCTGTGTCATCCAAGGTAAAGCAAAACCATAACTAGGTATATGGGAAGATGTAGCTGCCTGCCTGCCTGCCTGCCTGCCTGTCTGCCTGCCTGCCTGCCTGCCTGCCTGCCTGCCTGCCTGCCTGCCTGCCTGCCTGCCTGCCTGCCTGCCTGTCTGCCTGCCTGTCTGTCTGTCTGTCTGTCTGCCTGCCTGTCCGTCCGTCTGTCTGTCTTGAATTAGCCCCAGTAGCCAGAGGTTGTTAAACTCCCCACTGGAAGAGAAGGTTAGGCAGCTGTAAACTTTTTAAAAGAAGGAAACTCCACACACATTTACAACACGTATGCGGTTGCACGTGCATGCTTTGGTATGTGTGCGCACGCTGACACACACTGACTCACAATGCACACAATGTTTCATAAATTAAAACACTTGGACCTCCTCCACACACGGGGCGAGATACAAATTCTACACAAGCTACTACGCGCAACGGCGCAAAACACAAGCATGCAAAGACGCGTGCACACACACACGCGCACGCACACACACACACACACACACACACACACACACACACACACGATGGGAGAGGCCTGTAAATGCATGCAGACACAAAAACACACACTTACATAACATTGTGCTTGTACACACTGCACGCTCGCACGCACACACACACACATATATATAAACATGGTCGACACATTAGCACTGCTACTACTACTACTACTTCTACACGCAGCCTTCCACGCGCAGCCTCCCATCTTTGATAGATCGGCTAATTCAACTCTACACCCACGCTTGGCCTTTTCCAGTGGGAGGGCAGTCATATGCGATGCATATGTTACTCTGTCCGCGTTCCGTCCAAAATGTGATACGAGTTTGATTTATTTTAAGGCAACGTGATACCGCTTCGTTCCGTTACATCGGTGCCGTTGGACGGAGAAACCTCGTATGTCCACAGACTTTTACTGTTCAGGAAGTACTAGTGAACTTACACAAGTACTGAACCTACCGTAAGTACTGTAACACTCTACTGTAAGAGATTATGTTAATTCTACTTTTACTCCATTATATTTATTTGAACACTTTAGTTACTTTGTAGATTTGGATTTACAATACATACAATAACCACTTCGGGCCTGTACACAATCGATAATGAATCAATTAGATTAATTATCAACTAGATTCAACTAGATAGATAGATACACAGATTGGATCGATCAATTAGGTCGATGGCCAGATTAGACTTGTTCCATTAGACCTGTCTATCTGTGAAATTTGCAGAATTGGTCAAAATACATCTGATGGATGTTCTGATGGACACTTCCGCTGGTAGACTCTCTGCCTTACATGGTCCCCAGGCTTTTCTCTTCAAAGACGAGTAAGCCTTGATGCCGAGGCTATCTATCCATCTACCTACATACCTACAGTAGTACCTACCTACCTACCTACCTAGATCCCCATCAAAATCGTTTTAGCTACTTTCCTTTATCCATATTGTATACATTGGCTACTCAAACAGCAGCTAAAAGCATTGAATTGAGGAGATACAGGGTTACCGGCAGACGGCGAGAACATAATAGGATCAAGATGAAAGATGGAAATAAGAGGGAAAAAGGCTAGTATGAAGCAAACAGATACACTATGTAAGGATAACGGGCCCCAGATTGCATGCATGGCCTTAAAATCTTGGCTGCACATTAAAAAAAAGCTATGTACTGTATGAAATTAAAGTGAACTGAGGAGAAACTGGACAGAATCTGAGCTCTGGAGGGGAGGATGGCGGGGGGTTCCAGGTTTCCCCTCATGGTTATTCTTCTGAAAAAAGAAAGTCTATAAATGATTGAGCTCTCAGTGAGCTCTGTTGTGAGATATCTTGGCAAACGCGTTTTGATTTGTGCATTTTTGCAGCGTTACATGGTGTTATTTAAAAGGGGGGGTTGAAAACAGTTGAGGTTTTTGGATGATGTACAGTAAAAGGCACCCCGCCCCCTGCCTTGGTCCCATCTCTGAAAATACTGCACCACGAGACAAATAATTTGCAGGGGAAAAACAGGGACATTTCTGATGGAAAAATACGTTTTTTTTTTTTTTTTTGTAAATCAAATATCCTCTGAACCTTTTGGAAAAATTAAAAAGGGGACAAGGAGGAAATGCCATTTGAACAAAAAATAACTAAGAATTAACATTTTGGAAATGTCCCGGTTGGCTGAATGTCCTCACACCATTACACCTGGGGGTCCACCGGAATTGTCATTACCCACAATACCCCACAAGCTACCCCCAGACCCCAAACGTTACATGCTTAGACCACATCCCCAGAGAGCCTCTCCGATGTTGAAAAACGGTCGGCCCTAGTGGTTAGAGTGTGATTGGAAATTCCTGACTAGGAAACCCCGTGCTCCTGGAGTTTAACATTGGGCGTTTGGTTCATGTGCGCGTTCATGGAGAAAACACTTCGCATTTAAATGCGAAAGTAGTCCCTATTCCGGCGGTCTTCCGGGTGTGTTTCAAAACGCCACTGAGCAACTTGTATTGAAATGAATGGCAAGGGGGCGGGGCCATCGCTCCAGTTAAGCCTCTATTTTATTACTCTATGGCCAGCCAGGCAAGGACACAGACAGACACATAGCTCCTTAGTGAAGTGGTTGCACCACTTATACCAAACACACACACAGTTAATTTTCGGGGATTCTACTTTTGGCGCTTCCGCTTTGCGGCTGTAGGTACGCAAAAAAGAAGACCATTAATCCATATAAATATACACAGAAAATACGAGGTTTCTGCTGCGACGGCGATGATATGCACACCATGGCTTAATTCAAGACACTTGGGCTCTCTCTCCTCCTGGGCTCTCAGCTCAGTGTCCGGACCAGAGCCCTGTTCACTCATAACTCCATCAACAGTAACCTGGAGGAAAAAAAAGGCTGCTGTTTCCAATCATGGGTTACTTAATACGGGCTCTGAATCCAATGTACTGTACCATGCTATAATGTCCAGTAGCATCAATGTCTTCATCACTCCTTCCACTTCGCTACTAGTGAGTGAGAGTGGCTGCCGCCGGGGTCCTGTCGGTGGTGTGCGGTGAAGGGGGTTATTAGCGACTGCTATTATTTTGTCTGAGATTTTAATGATGATTTTGAATGAAAGGGGATTGTTTTTCTGATTTTTGGAACTAAGTTCATCAATATACATTGCTGTCCATCAATAGAGTGGGTGGTCCCAGTGACCCCCACAATATGACCAGAACAACTTAATTCACCAAAAACAGAGCAGAACTCCCACCACAGGACACTGGACATTAAAACTAACTATGGGAACTATCCCTTTCAGAGAGAGAGAGAGAGAGAGAGAGAGACAAACATCTAGTTTTCTTAACTACATCTATAGTTTTCCTGTATGATACAATATTTTTTTTTCTGGTTATGAAAATGGACCAGCATTTAACGTGTATAATATCGATTATATTCACATTGGAACGAATGAACCCGGCTGGAAAGTGAAACCGAAAACATACTGTATAGAGGTTGAAAACCAAGCACAAACACAGAGAGAGAGAGAGAGAGAGAGAGAGAGAGAGAGAGAGAGAGAGAGAGAGAGAGAGAGAGAGAGAGAGAGAGAGAGAGAGAGAGAGAGAGAGAGAGAGAGAGAGAGAGAGAGAGAGAGAGAGAGAGAGAGAGAGAGAGAGAGAGAGACACCAAGTGAGAAAAACAGATTTGTTTTGATGTATTTTCCAGAGCCACTTGGACATGGCCGGAGCAAGAATGTAATTGGCTAATGAAAGGAGATAGGATTGTGCTTTTATACCCCACTTTTAAAGCTTGCAGCAGAGCAGGTGCGTGCGTGCGTGGCACTGTGTGTGCGTGCAAGCGCATGTGAGGGCGTGTGTTTAGGTCATCTTCAGGGGAAAGGGGGCGGAGCATAAGATTTACTTTTTTTAAAGGAGTAGAACCACTTCACCCAGCGCTGCCAGATTTTGCAACAGCTCTCAGGGCGGATCCAGGCATAGGCACAGGGGGCAATGCCCCCCTAAATGCCCAGTCTGCCCCACCAAACATGATGGCATGCAAAACAACCCAATGTATGTCAGTGTTTATATTATTTGAAACACTAGTGAAATCGTGCCACGGGCGACGAAGCCGCCCCCTTACCATTTCCCCAATTGGGAAATGTTACATCCGCCCCTGACAGGTCTATGAAAACAAGCCTTTAAGGAAGTCACATTAGCACCAAACCGCATTGCATCGGCTACTTGTGAACAGCCGATCCACAAGCTCACAGTACGTCAAATTGACCTTGTAGATTTGCTATTGCAAATGTTTAAATACACTTACACAAACGTAATTAAAAGAACATTTTTCAAACATTTTAACAAACACGAATACTGGAGGCTATACGGCAGGCCCTGAAACAAATGATTTGCAGTGGGATTTTTATAGACAAATCACCTACATTCTCTTGTTCTCCCTATTCTCCCTATTGTCTCTCTCGTCTCTCCCTCCCTCCCTCTTTCCCTCCCTCTCTCTCCCTCTCTTCTCATTTATTCAAATATTTTTCTCTCTCTCTGAAAAGGATCCTTCATCACTAAATAAGCTGACATTGATGAATGGCCCCACAGTGGACTGTCAATCAAAGTCTAATGCAATTAGAAGTCTGTGCTAGTCCTTTTGCTTCAGAGAACTATTCTGTGGGTGAATAAAAAGGCAAATGGTGGTGGGGTGGGAGGGTAGATCTGTGTATGTCTGCGTGTGCATCTGAATCTGCACTGTATTTATGAGTGTGTGGCTGTGTGTCTATCGTATGTGTGCTTGTGGCACACACACACACAAAATATTGTAATTTTTCCAGTAACCCAAAAAACGTGGATTCAGTGTCCCAGCCAATTTCTCTATCAACAGACAAATAGCTTGTCAAAGTGTTCTTGAGCATGATGATTGATCCTCATCCCTCATCCTGAGTGAACAAAAAAAATCTAATATGGTTAGAAATTAATAATAATAAAAAACTTTAATTTAACTTTTAAGAGAGTGGAATCAAGTGGACTGGTATTTTGACCATTCTGATTCCTTTTGTAAACTCTGAGTTTACAGACCTGCAAGGATTCATTTGGTTCCAAGTGTCCACTATCAGAGTTACAGACGTGCAAAAAAATACCTTATTTTCCCCCCATCAGGTCTGGTGACTTTGCTCACGGCGCCGTCAGTCCTGATCTAAAGCTGATTGGCTAACAGCAATGTCACTCAACAGCGTAATAAACAACAAACATGGTGGGCCCCACCGCAGTGAATCGTGACCATATCAATCGACCTATGGTAAATAGTTTTGTAGATACTAGTGTTGTTTTGAATTTGTTGATGGCATGTATTTTTGTGTAAGTATTGTATGCTATGTTGATTAATTAAATACATAACATCACAACGGAATGTTATCCTTTTAGCGTTTAATGTCCAACTGTATCAGGTGCCGTCTACAGTTTACGACCAAGAATGTTCAATCAATCAATACTTACTCACATATTATGGTTCTTAGCATTTTGTAGTACAGGAAAAAAAACTATGTATGAAAAATTAATGTTATTTCAATATAACATGTTGTTTGGTCAGATACTGTAGGTGTGACTTCTGTCACAACATCTACAAGCATTGTTACTTTGAGGCACTGCATTGTTTTCTTTCCACCGTTATTTGCGCTCTACTCATTTATTGACTTTTGGATAAAGAGCGTCGTCTGCCAAATACCCTAAATTGTAAACTTGTTAAGTTTCCCTGAAGTTGCCCTGCAAGTTAGGTCACTGCGTTACTGCCAAGGTTTAACAGTTTCTTTTAAAAGATACTAAAACATTTTATGACCGACTTAATTTATTCAGCCTATCCTTATCCTACCCTGTCCTATCCTATATGCCCTGCAGTGGATCCAAAACTTCAGTTCAAGTCCCTGAAAAAAAGAGAGATTAGATGCTTGCTAGGGACCCCAAACTAGTCAAACTAGCTGATCTACAGGGGCACGAACGGCATGTTGCTTCATGCTATGTTGTGAGGCTATTTTCAACGCCATCATAACTAGCATTATGTGTTATTCTTGGAACTTGTTGCATAATTGTGTTTGTTTGAAATGTATAGCAAAATGGAGGGCTGTGATTTTTTTTTTTTTTTTTTTTTTTCAATTTTCAACCTTTCCAGTCAAAAAGGTACGCAGGAAAAAAACAGCAATATAGTGACATCACATTATCAGCCCCGTCCCTAACTCCTCCCCCTTTTATCATACAACAAGAGCTGTGGGTGTGGCTTAAAGGTAGGGGAAGTGATTTGAAATTCATGGTGTAGTACCAGCCTGGTGCACTAGGGGCCCCCAACAGTAGCTACACTATGTGAACCTGCTGCTCGCTC
>CM076985.1:25587767-25601582 GCA_039105355.1 Benthosema pterotum
CTATAGGATGACGTCATGGTCCCCACGGTGCAGCTGCACTGTGTGGACTAACTGGTTTCTATAGGATGACGTCATGGTCCCCACGGTGCAGCTGCACTGTGTGGACTAACTGGTTTCTATAGGATGACGTCATGGTCCCCACGGTGCAGCTGCACTGTGCGGACTAACTGGATTCTATAGGATGACGTCATGGTCCCCACGGTGCAGCAGCACTGCGTGGTCTACCTGGCTTCTATATAAAATGACGTCATGGTCCCCACGGTGCAGCTGCACTGTGTGGTCTATCTGGCTTCTATATAAAATGACGTTATGGTCCCCACGGTGCAGCAGCACTGTGTGGACTAACTGGATTCTATAGGATGACGTCATGGTCCCCACGGTGCAGCTGCACTGTGTGGACTAACTGGATTCTATAGGATGACGTCATGGTCCCCACGGTGCAGCTGCACTGTATGGACTAACTGGATTCTATAGGATGACGTCATGGTCCCCACGGTGCAGCAGCACTGCGTGGTCTACCTGGCTTCTGTATAGAATGACATTATGGTCCCCAGGGTGCAGCAGCACTACTATGTGGACTAACTGGATTCTATAGAATGACGTCATGGTCCCCATGGTGCAGCTGCACCGTGTGGACTAACTGGCTTCAAAGGTACAGGCATATTGAAAATGTAGGCTACATAAAGTACCCAGAGTAAAAGTATGCAGAGTGACAAGCTGGAATTTTTAGTCAATTTCAGACATTTGTGCAACATGAGAACTGTTTTAATCTATATGTTACAGTCACAATTAAAGTCTCTGAAATGTTTGTTATATGCTGCAATTTAGGCAGTATCCTGGCAGGCAGTATTCTCGCGACTCGCACAAGAGGCACCAGGCTGCAGCATTGAGAGAATCTTTTAAGGCATCAACATAATTGTATCGTTTCCAGGTCAGAAAAAGGCCACGGTCATTAAAAAAAAAGAAATATACTGTATGTTTTGCTCATGCCTTGTATTCTGGATTCCATAGAGTCCAGTGCATTCTGGTCAACATCCTTCCATCACTATTAGGCTCCACCACAGGGGCGGATCTAGGCATGGGCATGGGGGGCAAAAACAATGGCTTGCAAAACAACCCAAGATATTTCAAATTAAAGTGCTTGTATTTAAAATGATTTGAAACACTTCTACTGCTAATAACTAACTACATTTCTGGCACCACTAAACCAACAGCATTTCATCATTCATAGCAGTCAGAAATTTATGTTTATGCATGCTGCGTGTCTGGTGGAACTTCAACAACTGATAGTATTGATGCTTTACTTGCCTAATAAAAGTCCATCGCCTGTGTCACTCTGCGCCATGGGCGATGAAGTCGCACCCATACCATCCCCCCCTCCAATTGGGAAATGTTACATCCGCCCCTGCTCCACCACAAAGTGAAGCAGAATTGTCAAAAGACCTCTCATCTAACTGTCTCTGAGGAAAAACGTGCATTAATTTGCACCTTTCCATTGTGCCGTATAGGCACATGCACATAGTAGACACATGGGCTGCACATACGCTGTACATTTGCATAATCACACATACGTAAGTATGACGTGTGTATGCAGCAGCAGTTCATGATTGCATGCATGTGCCCATATGTTTTGTACATGCAGCTGCACTTACATACGTGTGTGTGTGTGTGTGTGTGTGTGTGTGTGTGTGTGTGTGTGTGTGTGTGTGTGTTTGTGTGTGTGTGTGTGTGTGTGTGTGTGTGTGTGTGTGTGTGTGTGTGTGTGTGTGTGTGTGTGTGTGTGTGTGTGTGTGTGTGTGTGTGTGTGTGTGTGCACGTGCGCACGTGCGTGCGTTGCATGTGTGGATGCAATCTACGTCAAATGCAACTCTCATGTCATGTGTGCTGCTGTGCTCTGCTGGAGCTTTCATGCATCTCCTTGCTTTACCCCCCCCCCCCTCTCTTTCTCTCTCTCGTGTGAGTGCCAATCCCTGTTTAGATTTTCATCTTTTCTCTCCTTTTTATTCCTGCATCCTTACAGTATAGCCTACCTGGGCTTTTGGTGACGTCACCATCCGTCCCCCGGTGGGACTTTGAAGGACGTAGTCAGAGGCGTGGCAAAGACCACAGCATACACCTAAATCAATTCCCATCCACGGATATATCACATTCTCGTGAGCTTGCGGACCTGCTATCTTTTTTTGGCAAACATCTCCCTCCATCTCTGTCCCTCAGCAGGTTTGTTTGTAATTCAAACAATGCCTGTATAAAACACGAATAAGGCTAACATCTGTACTGTGTGCTATTCTCTTCCTTTTTATTTGAAACACCTAAAATATCTATTTTACCTTTTTTTATACAAACTTCTTTTCTACTACTCACAAAAACTGGTAATGGTACACGTAAAAACTGGTACACGTAATTTTCTGCCTGGATTTTTGATACATTTGCACGAAACATTCTACACACAATCTACGGAGCATTATCTGAAATCCGTTTTGAAGAAAAGTCTGTACATGTAAACATTAACAGCAAACATGGCCCAAGGTCATACCGTTGGTAGGACAGATAGATAAGGGAGTGGAAGTTTACTCCCTTATCTAACTGAGGTTACTGAAGTGACCCGACAGGACAGGACTGCCCTCCCTGCAGCCTGTTGGCACAGTGGTTTTCAACCTTTTTCATACCAGGGACGACTGTCTGTTAATTTGAGCCACGGACCACGATTTGATGACATTTTAGCCCCACAGACCCCAAAACTAAAGATTTATTTTGCTTTTGTCCACAAATCCAGACTGGATTTGTTAGAAAACAAAACAGTCAAACATACAGATCAAAATGACCATTAATCTTCTACATTCTCTAGTTGTGTAGATGATGAATATTTTAACTCTTGAGAGTGTAAACATGAAACCAAATGGACCCAAAGGTGTCCATTTTTATGCTCTCAAAGAGTTACGTCTGGTTGACCAGCGTTCCTGTAGCCTGGGGACCACCTGGAATCCCCCAGGGACCACTGGTGGTCCCCGGACCCCTGTGTGTTGACACGTTGCATCGGTCAGTCTCACCTGGCTCTTGATGATGTCGTCGTCCTGGTGGATCTGCAGGACGTATCCCGAGTCGCAGGTGACGGTGCAGCGGTCTCCGTTGTAGAAGTCCCGGCCGGGGCTGGGCCTGCACACCAGCTCCGCGTTACGGATCAGGGGCTCCTGGCAGTCGATGGCCTCACACGAGTAATGGACACAACTGTGACAGAGAGATGGAGAGAGAGAGATGTACAGTATGAGTCAAAAGTTGGCGGTTCCAGAAAAAAAGAAATAAGAGCAGAGGATTTTTAACCACTTGAACATTTAGCATCTACTGGTATGAAGTTGCCAAACTTTGCAAACTTTGGACGGTAGAAGGATATGCACATGTACTGTACATCATGCTCTTCAGCAGCGGTAGGCAACCTTATTGACATGAAGTGCCAAGATTTTTTCCTTGACACTCCAAGTGCCATCGTAAAAAATTACAATAAATTCCCTTATAGTCAATAAATAGTGCATTTTCACAGTTTCCACATTTTATTGGCCATTTTCTGCAGTTGCTTAGGCCATATTTTAGGCCATAATATGGCCTAAAATATGGCCTAAGCAACTGCAGAAAATAAATAAAATATTATTTTATTTCTTATCATAACAGTCATACTGGTAGATACTTTCTCTTTCACATTAGATTGATCAGTCAGACTTAATGCAATATTTTTTCACAACAATAGAACAGTCCTAGATTCATTGCAGTACATTTTGCCATAACAACTCAGCACACTACTTTCACATTAGAGCGGTCACTCTCAGTGCAATATTTACGCACACGCAGCCATGCGCACGCACACGGACACCACCACCACAGCAACAGCTGAACAGCCACTAGCGTAATTACTCTACGAAATTTGTGCGTCTGATCACTTTACTGGGGGTTCGTGAGTGTCGGATAGCTTTACCGCGGTGTATCTTTGAATGCTTTTTTGTATTTCGTTTCAAAGTGATGCTTAACACTGGACGTCTGACACACCAACGGCACAGTCTTGCTACGGAACAAATCCATAATCATCTCTCCATCTGGACAGGAATGTTTGTGCCTTTTTAGCCATGTTTGTAACATTCTATCACAGAGAGCCATCTGAACCACAACAACAACATGTGTGTAGTCACACACTCACACACAACCGGCATCCTGCGAATATGATGTAATGTTAACAGCTGCGTGCCGTGCAATAAATATACAATCTACAAGCTCACAGTGCATATAGGTGAGCTGCACCTAGTTATAAAGCTAGGTGAATTATACCGTGAATACTGCAGTATAATCTTCATTTTACAACGTGTACATTCAAGAGGAATGCAGTTATTTTAATACAGAGAGAGAAAAAACTTTTCCCTGAGTCTGTCTGCATGCCAGCCCATACTAAGGTTTCTGACCCCTGCGCCGCAGTAAGGGGGGGGGGGGGGGGGGGGTTACAGGCCAACAACAGGTGCACCAAGGCCCGCCCCGCTCTACCCTGATTGGAGGAAGCCCCCCTCTATCCTGATTGGACGAAGGCTTTGCCTCCCAAAGCCCAAACTGATTTTTTTTTACCTGCAGTTCACTGGGGACAAGGAGGAACTCCTTATATGATCAGCACACTATATAATAACTAGGATTATCACAACAGAAATAGACATAAGTGATATATTCAACAAAAATGTAAACGCAACACTTTTGTTTTTGCTCCCATTTTTCAGGGGATGGACTTAAAGCCCTAAAATTCATTCCAGATATACAATATAACCATTTCTCTAAAACACTGTTCACAAATCTGCCTAAATGTGTGATATTGAGCACTTATGCTTTGTTAAGATAATCCATCCCACCTCACAGGTGTGCCACATTAAGATGCAGATGTGACATTATGATTAGTGCACAGGTGTACCTCAGACTCTCCACAATAAAAAGACACCCTGAAATGTGCAATTTTCTTTTGCCTTATTGGGTGTATGGGCCTCCGAACCAGTCAGTATCTGGTGTGACCACCATTTGCCTCATGCAGTGCAACACATCTTCTTCGCATAGAGTTTATCAGATTGTCAATTGTGGCCTGTGGAATGTTGCTCCACTCCTCTTCAATGGCTATGTGAAGTTGCTGGATATTAGTGGGAACTGGTACACACTGTAAAAATGGTAATAACACAATATTACCACATTATTACCATTTCGACAGTGCATACCAGTTCCCACTAATATCCAGCAACTTCACATAGCCATTGAAGAGGAGTGGAGCAACATTCCACAGGCCACAATTGACAATCTGATAAACTCTATGCGAAGAAGATGTGTTGCACTGCATGAGGCAAATGGTGGTCACACCAGATACTGACTGGTTTGGAGGCCCATACACCCAATAAGGCAAAACAAAAATTGTACATTTCAGGGTGTCTTTTTATTGTGGAGAGTTTGAGGTACACCTGTGCACTAATCATGATGTCACATCTGCATCTTAATGTGGCACACCTGTGAGGTGGGATGGATTATCTTAACAAAGCAGAAGTGCTCAATATCCCACATTTAGGCAGATTTGTGAACAGTGTTTGAGAGAAATGGTTATATTGTATATCTGGAATGAATTTTAGGGCTTTAAGTCCATCCCCTGAAAAATGGGAGCAAAAACAAAAGTGTTGCGTTTATATTTTAGATAAGTGATATTTTAATTAAGTTAAAGGAGCTCACCATGAACACGATGTGATGTCACTGAAATTACCAATTGTATTAGATCTTCTCCCTTTAAATTTGCCTCCACCCTTTAAGTCACTGGTCTGCATGGAAAGCCCAATGACACTGGCTGAAACCACATGTACTGTATATTCTAATGAGACATGGAATAACAATGAGGTGGGTGGGGGATAGCAGTGAGGAGTGAGGAGGAGTGGGGGCTGTTGCTGTGGACATTTCTGGTACTGCACCCAAATAGCACACTATGAAAAATAATTATCTGGGTGGTTGTTAAGGCTACAGAGTATATAAAAGGCAATTAAAACCTGCGATGATACGCACAGAGTTTGTATTGAGGTCCATATTAACGCTGACCTCAATTACTAGGCCGCTAGCATCCCCTAGTGTTAGGGGGAAAAATATTAAGACTAAAAATAAATACATAAAAATATAGAATCTATTTGGATCAAGCTGTTTCTCGAACTTTTTTTTCTCTCCGGTAAAGCACAGTACAGCTTACAGAGACTATAGTGGGTTTTAAGTGGGTAAACGTATCAAATCATCAATATGATGAACACATGTGAGCAGAAGGATTGGCATATTTCTGGTGTGCAAGAAAAGGGTTGTCTAGTTGTGTGGGTGCACACACGCACGCTACAAACATATGGCAAAGTATGTGGTTTACCAATGAGGAGAGACAGGCCATATTGTGTGTGAAGACAGAGAGAGGGGGTACAGACAGACCGACAGACAGACAGACAGATATCTCATGGTCTTGGAATGCTCGGACACCCCGAGGCAGAGCCTTTTTTCTGTTTTTGTTTTTACAAGTTCCACACAGTCTACAATATGGGGTTCCCTTATGAAGCAGAGAGAGAGACAGACAGACAGAGCAAAAACTAGTAGCATCAAATATCTACAATATTTGATGCTTTTGTGTTAGCTAGTGTGATCAGAGCAGTTAATTTACCAAATAAATAAATGCATAAATAAAACCTTAAAAAATGTACTAAATTTTATTTTATTCCATCAGGGAGCTTTTTCTCAACAAATCAGCGTCCCAATCAGACCAAGTGGCTATATTGATGGCATGATGGAGGGAATGGGGGATGGGGATGAACTCTAAATAGTGTTTCTATTGAAAAGTGAAGGGGTACCGTTTCCCAGGAAAATTACATCACACACATCTGATTGATCCTCGTAATCAGAATGCAAAATGTAGGACTCAATCTAAATAACGCAGTACTGGCTGTGACCAACAGGCAACTTACCTGGTACCCTTTTAAACATGTATAAAACAATACTTGGGCAACTTGCGGACGGGCAAATTAAAGTGTTCTGCAATGATTAATCTTGTGGTAAATCGTGACTGCTGGGGAAGTGTTAAATAAATATCAACTTGGGGGTGGGGGTTCCTTGTGTGAAAAAGTTCAGGGGGGGGGGGGGGGGGGGTGGCAGAAGAAAATGGTAAGGGGGCAGCTTTGCGCCATGGGCGATGAAGCCGCAACCATACCATTTTCAGTAGTGTTTCAAATACTTTTAAATATAAGCACTGAAATATCTTGGGTTGTTTTGCATGCCATCATGTTTGGTGGGGCAGACTGGGCATTTAGGGGAACATTGCCCCCCCCCATGCCTTTGCCTAGATCCGCCCCTGCACTTGGGCATATCCATCGCAGCACAACGTGTAAAAGCAGCTTTTTACGAGAGAGAGAGAGAGAACAGGCAGCAGGCAGAGCAGGTGGCGTAGGCCGGGCGAGGCAGACAGAACCCAGACAGACAACAGAAGGGGTAGCAGCCAGGCAGGCAGCATCTTGGACCCTTTTTTTAGGCTCTTTGAGGACAAGCTGGGGAAAGCCTAGAAGCCTTCTCTTCTCCATGGACAGTTTAGCTTGGAACAAGCTTTCTCTTTGTGGGTTTTCTGTTTTTTCTTGCTTTTTTTTTTTCTTTTTTTTTTCAAGCCCCGGTCCCGCTTTGGGACTTCTGACATAAATTACAATTAACTACCTAGAAAACTATTCTCCTCCCCTGCGGACGGGGAACAAAAGGCAGTGCCGGGGAGAGTGGAACTAGACAAGAACATGAGCACAAACAGAGGGGATTAGAGTGCAGCAGAATGGGAAAAACAATTGAGTGTGTAACGCAAGTAAACGACACGCAACGTAGGATACTGCAAAGCGCAGAGTATGACATAATACACAGGGAAGCAGAACAGGACAATAACATAATGGAAGCGTTTTCCCCTTTGGCACGGAAAACACTTAAAGGGGAATTCCACCCATTTTCAACATTGTAATATGTCATTAGTATACCCTAGAGGTGCTGGGTGGACATGATAAAAAAAAAGTTCTCCCATTCTGTGTTCCCAAGAAATGGAGGTCAGGAGAAAACGACTAACACGGTGAAACATCTTGATGACATCATCATGATGTATTTTCACCATGTTAATGGATTTCTTTAGACGCTTCTTTTTTCTGAGAGCGTACAAATGGAACCAAATGAACCTGTTAGGGTTCATTTGGTTGCATTTGTACGCTCTCAGAAAAAAATGTTGAAAATGGGTGGAATTCCCCTTTAAGCACTACACCGATTTAGAAGGAGTATATAACAGTGGTTCTCAACCTTTTCAGACTGGGAGGGCCGCCGAAATAGTCACCAGTTTGACCTACAAGCTCACCTCACCTCCAATCTATTGGCTAATACGCTGCCTCACCCCACACAACGCCCCCCACTCAGACGTTAGCTCTGCCTGTCCTGAGTCCAACAATTTTTTTTTTTTCATGATTTGTTGAAAACAACAAAGTTCTGGATCGTCTGCAGAACGAAACAAGTGTCTGTCTGCAGGGAAACAGCTGCAGCATCAAAGCAGAAGCAATGTAGAGGGGAATGCAAAAAATATAGCTTTATATGTACAGTATTTTGATTTTGGAAAAAAAAAAAAAAAAAAAAAACTCTATTACCTTTAAGTGTAATGTAGTGTTGTAGTCGAGACCACTTAAATCGAGGCCAAGACGAGACCAAGACAACCACAGACTTGATCGAGACGAGACTAGCACCTAGAGGGTCGAGATCAAGTCAAGACCAAGACCTAGCGGGGACGAGAACAAGACAAGACCAAGACTGGTCAAGACCGAGGCCAAGACCTAGTCTTGTCATGCCCATTTTAACATATAATAACGTTCTTAATGATTTTCAATCTTATATTATTAGTAACACTGAATCTGATTGTTTTGCCCCGTCCACCATTAAATTTTTAAACAAAACTACTAATAGGGCTGGGGCGATATGGTTGACAAGAATATAAAAAATCCCTAATCAGACACATCCCAGTGTCTGTCTTCTTTCTTTTCAATATTTACAGAAGAAAAAAGTATACTGCTATTTGTGCCTGCAGCTGTCTTTATGAATGGGTCCTCGCTCCGCACAATGGATAGAACTTTTCCTTTGCATTGTATTGTCTCGAGAGTTCTTGTTGGCGATCAAGACCCGAGACAATGGCTCCGAGGTCGAGACAAGACCAAGGCAAAATTATATGAGAACAAGACGAGACCACAAGACAAATGAAGTGGAGAGCCGCAAGGTAGAGACAAGACCAAGACAAAACAAAGCGAGAAAAAAACAAGACCGAGACAATGAAAATTTGTCTTAAGACTGGTCTAGAGACGAGACAATGTCTCGAGAACTACAATACTAGTGTAATGTAATGTTTTTTATACTCCTGAGAGTGGAAGAGTACCTTAGAGTGCACTCTAAGGTAAGCATTTGTGGAAAGTCAAGGTTTGTGTATTTTTGCTTTACTTTATCAAGTATTTCTACTTTATACTTCAACTCCACTACATCTCAGAGGACAGTATTGTACTTTTCACTCCATTAGGATTCTTAGAAAACTTTACATAGACATTTTTGCAGTTGTGGCTATCATCACTTAAACCCTATGAATCAACATAAACCCTATTTTGTACTCACAAAGGCTTTTAGTCAAGTTCAAACATGGAGGTTTTAAGAGTTTTCTGCCCGACAGCAATTTTTTTTTACACAAAAAAAAAGGAAAAAGTACTTCTCCCAGCGCTGCAAGACAAGCGTGGAACATAAAACCGAGTCATGTTAATAGCTCCTGTTGTTACCAGCTGAGGGAAAAGGGGCTGTAGTAGTGTTTTGCAGATGGTTGTTACGGGAAATGTGGCTGAATTCAGCCCAGAAGAATGAGACAGAGAGGAGGAGGAGGAGAGGAGAGCGGGAGAGGCACACGAAAGGGAGAGTGAAAGTAGGAGGTGTTAGGAGAGCAGTGTAGTCTCTCAAAACTGTTTCATGTCAGCCCCCCCCGGTTGATGCTTCGGCCGGGCCAAGAAAAACTCTTATCTCCAACAGTTCACTCACAATCGGAAGTATGCTGCGGTTGCCGATCTGCCCCCCCAAAGCTGAGTCTGACCGGGGGGGGCAGGGACCCCCCCGGGTATTTGAGGGAGTTCCAGGGGGGTACCGAAATTAGAGATACTTTGGAACCAAATGTACCATTATGGTTCTGTTAACTCAGAGAGGGTACAAGTGGAACCAAATGGCCCAAATGGCTCTATTTAATTCCATTTCTATACTAACAGTGGTTAAGAAGAAGAAGAAAGAAATGACACATCTTTGCTGGTATTAACATTAGCAGTAATGTTGTCACATCTCTACAAATGGCAACACATCACAATGCAACACATTGAAGTGAAGTTTTAAGTGACTGGGAAGTGAGCAGTTATCCTTCTTTGATCATAATGTAATACCTGCCATCGCCGGTTTGGCTCAGTGATCAATCGATCCATTGATCAATAGAACTTCATGGATCGGTCATATAGAGCACTGAAAAGGCACAAACAAATCCATGCACTAACTGAAACGTTACAAAAGGTTTCCACCCGGACAACAATATTTGAAGCAGGAACGGTATCCCCCCCTCTCTCTCTCTATGGGGGGCATGGGAAGAGCAACAGACAGGCATTTAAGTTGTATTTAAGTTGCTCCTTCACACGTGACGAGGGGTACTTTCCCCGGGTTGGACATATAGCGCAGGGGTGGCCAACCAGTAAGAGACTAAGAGCCACTTTTTTACCGTGTTGCTGCAAAGAGCCACATCATACAGATGGACACACGTGAACATTGTGTGCACTGTCTCACACACAAACTCTCAGTTGAACCAGCTCCACAAACAAAAATATAACATTGTAAACTCACACACACAAAATCGATTTTATAATCATAATATAGGAAATGAATGGCTGTGCCAGGCCCAGCAATTTTGACACTTGTCATGTGAAAGGCCCTTAAGAGCCGTATGAAACCAGCCAAAGAGCCGCATGCGGCTCAAGAGCCACAGGTTGGCCAGGCCTGATATAGCGCGTGGATTAAGGAACACGTCATTCCAACCACTTCCTGTCCCCTCCATGGGGCGCCCCGCCTGGCCAGGGGGAGGCAGCATAGAGACCAGGATTACTGCATGTTTTTCTCTCTCTCTGACTCTCTCTCTCACCTCTGGCCTGTGGGGTTGTAGATCTCGTTGCTCTGGCAGCCGCTGATGGTGATGGGGTCGAAGGACTGGAAGGAGCGCAGGCCCACCCCAGAGATGGCCACCAGCTGGGAGGCGAACGTCACCAGGATGGCCTTGGTGTGGTAGAAGGCCACCGACAGGTCGTGGCTCACGGGGATCACCAGAGGATTGGTGCGGCAGCTCAGGCGCCACTCGCCTGTACGGAGCGCGGGGGGGACAAAGAGAAAAATGTCTTGTCCACTATGTCCCTTACAAACAGTTTAGTGCAGTTTGTATTTGTTGACAAAACTGTCAATATATTTTAATCTTAGTATTAGGCATCATAGGTTTAGTTTTCATGTTGTGTCCGTTTGGTTTTCGACGGGGGCGGATGTAATGTTTCCCAATTGGGGGGGGGGGGGGGGTATGGGGGCGATAAAGTTTTCAATAATATGAAATGCTGTTGGTTTAGTGGTGACACTGTAGTTAGTTAGTAGCAGCAGTAGTGTTTCAGTTTCATTTTAAATATAAGCACTTTAATTTGAAATATCTTGGGTTGTTTTGGATGCCATCATGTTTGGTGGGGCAGTCTGGGCATTTCGGGGGGCATTGCCCCCCTATGCCCATGCCTAGATGCACCCCTGGTTTTCGTCAGTGAAGAAATGGGAGCCGACAAACATTCTTTCTGTTGAGGTTGTAAAATCTGCTAGTTTTGATTGCTTTTGTGTTTGGATCATCGGTTTTGGACAGTGTGTTATATGGGGGTCAATCCGCCCACAGACGGAGACGATTTACAGCTGAAATAAAACATCTGACGGTGGAGCTCACCCAGGCTGTGGATGCCCTCCTTGGTGTCCACCAGCTGGACAGTGATGTTGCACTGTTTCTGGTCTACGTAGTCCGTTCCATCTGCAGCCAGGTGGATGATCACTGCTGCTGCCACCATGGGGTGGGAGAAATGAGCCTGAAAGAGAGATAAAAAGGTGGGCAAAGTGTACAAGACAAGATTCCTGCCCAACAGTGCCAGTAATATGCCAGTGAAATGTGTGGGCAGTTCAGAGACCTGCCTATACCAAATCCTATGACATCACTGGTAGTGATACGGAACCTAAAGGATAGTGTGGTGCTGAAATTAAATGCCATTACTGCTCTTCCATAAATACATATAAAATGTGTTTGCTTGAAAAATCATCTTTGGGATGATAAAGCGATTATTTTACTGGCAGACAGGCATCCTGAACGGTCCACAGCCCCTATGTGAGCCCCTTTCTACCGGCTGGAAACCGGTTCAGAACCCGTTTTTAGTCCAAGAGCCAGATCTCCAAAAAATTGGAAAGATAATGAATGAATTGAGGGTGCAAGGAAATACTTATATTTTATATTAGGATTAGCATTAGGAGAAGCGGTTACGCGCATTACATCCGTACACACGCACATATATGCAGATACATGAGGCATTCATGGGTAGATAAGGTTGAAAATGGCCAAAGTGCTATTTTAACAAGCTCACCAAGCATGACACTGCAAGGAGTTTGAGCCGATTGTCTGGCATGTGACACCACTGAGCAGCTAAATATAAATTAAGCTGTTGAATCACCGTTCTCTGTATTCCAGGATTCCCAGTAATAACCGTCTCTGTCAGCATGGAAACCCCCTATGTCCCCAAACTCTTTTACTCAGGACTTGATTTCAAAAGTGTAGCAAGAATTGCATGTTGACAAAGCTGGAGACCGCCTAACCTCTGACGCTTTGGTGTAATACTGTAGTATGAGCAGGTAGGAGCGTTCATAAAAAAAACAAAAAAAAAAACAGTTATTATGTAGACAGGAGGTTTCTGTACTGAGGGAGATGAGAAACAGTGTTGTGTAGCAAGTCAATCAAAGCTATATTATATTTCACTGTTTTCCTGTAAGCGGCGTGTGGGGCGGCTCACCGGCACACCAACAGAGACACATCGTCAATGTCCTGCAAAAACCTCTCAGCTCCATATTTTGTTTTCGTTTTTTCCAACTCAACTTCCTACTTGAAATTGACAATAAATTATAAATCCGTGACGTGTTGTGAGCTTGTCGTTCTGCTACTTTTGACGTTTTTTGAATGTGAATCCCGAATTTGAATCCCGGAATGCAATGACTTACGACATACGAGGCTCCAGCTGAACACAGACGGAATGGCTTGTTGCAAACAGAGACAACTTATAGGGCCAAACAAGAAGTGTCAGATAGCCATCAGCTGGGAAGTGTTGAAAATTTAGATGATGGGTCCGTTTTCTGCGGGATTATGGTAATAATATTACATTATGTAATTGTGGTAACTGCAAAGTCGTAAACTGTGTATCTGTACTGCTATAACAAGAATTCCGAATATCACATCTAGGACTGTATTCACAGTAGGTGGTCAACCATCTGAAGACCTTTCTGCAAGTTATGTAGGACTACTAATTCTATGCCATTATATATCATAGTATACTATAGAGCTGCAACTATCAATTATTGTTATTGATAGTTGTTATTTCATTAGTGATTACTTGTTTTCTCGGGCGTCGACTAGACAGTTTTAGGGCGGCCCAAAGCCAGGTGGGCCCCAAAAAGCTCAGAATT
>CM076985.1:25602082-25629582 GCA_039105355.1 Benthosema pterotum
AGATGCTCGCCTGGAACATACAGATCAAAATGTCCATTTAATCTTCTACATTCTATAGTTGTGTTGACTAAGTTGGGTAATTCACATGATGAATATTTAACTCTTGAGGGTGTAAAAATGAAACCAAATGGACCCGCAAGGGTCCATTTGGTTTCATTTTTACGCTCTCAAAGAGTTACATCTGGTTAACCAGCTGCCCCCACCCCCAGGGTGGCCTGGCAAAGGCAAAATTGTCCCGGTGGGAAAATATGTGCCAATCCGCCCCTGAGTCTGTGTGTGTGCATGCGCGTGCACGTGTGTGTTGTGTTTGTACACTACGCATCCAGTATGCTGTCACTCTACACAACTACAACTTAATTAATTTGATGATACAGCATAGCGGTGGTGGTGGTACCAGTGCATACCATACACCAGTGGTCATTGAGGGGGTCCCATGTGGTCCCCGGATAAATGATGGAGAGGATCCTTTTGGTTATTACAAAATTAATCCTTATGCAATACCGATATATCATTTTACTCCTGAGAGCATAAAATGAAACCAAATGGACCCTAAAAAGGTGTTTTTTTTTTTTTTTTTGGTGCTCTCATGTGTGTTTTTATATCCCCTCCAAATAACTAATCTTGAACAATTAGGCTTTGACGTCATATAGGAGCTTTAATGGAAATTGCCCTCAGGAACAGCTCATCTGATTTTGTCCTCATGATAACACACGTCATTAATGCACCCTACACAGAGAAAAACCAATGGTCAAAAACAACCTAACTTCGGTCAAATTTCAACCAAACGTAGAGGTTGAATAAGGACCAACTGGGTCTCTTTGGTCAATCTGACCGAATAAGAGTGTGTTATTATATTTGACCGAATGCATTTGGTTACATTAATAACCCATTATGAGGGTCAACATAACCTAAGTACCAGTTGATTTGACCGAACATATTTAGCTTGCATTAATAACCTATAATTTTGAGGGTCAAGATTACCCAACTGCCAGTTGAATTGATACAGAATATTCAGTTAAACCCATTTGTTTTATTAAAGGGAAAATTCCACCCATTTAAAGGGGAACTTCGCCACTTTTCAACACTCTTTGTGTGGTGTTGGTCATTAGCATACATGCTAATGGCCTCCTGATCTAATAACATTGGGATTCTGTGGCTCCAGCGCCGTGCTTCCCAAGTTGTCAGATTCTGACCCAGTGAGTCATTGGGTCAGAACGTCCCACTGACTTAAACTACAGGAGAGTATGTGGACGGGGTAAGGTTACCGTACCGGTCTGAGTAAGTAAACGGTACTGAGTGCCGGTCTGAAGGAAAAGTCGTTGCAGTGTGTGTTTACAGTGTTGGATGCATTCCTCGGCATTAGTATCCTTTCTGTTCCTGTAAAAGTATAAATAATTTCATTTTTTCGTCATTTTGTCCGAGAAATTCTACAATACCCACTGCCTGCACCGCGGCATCAACCAAAGTCTGTGACCTAACAAATTGGTTACCGTACCGGTCTGAGTAACGGTCTGAGTGCGGTCTGAAGGAAAAAGTCGTTGCAGTGTTGTGTTTACAGTGTTGGATGCATTCCTCGGCATTAGTATCCTATCTGTTCCTGTAAAAAGTATAAATAATTTCATTTTTCGTCTTTTTGTCCGAGAAAAGAAATTCTACAATACCCACAGTGCACCGCCGGCATCAACCAAAGTCTGTGACCTAACAAATTGGTTACCGTACCGGTTGAGTAACGGTCTTGAGTGCCGGTCTGAAGGGGAAAAGTCGTGTTGCAGTGTTGTGTGTTTACAGTGTTGGATGCATTCCTCGGCATTAGTATCCTATCTGTTCCTGTAAAAAGTATAAATAATTTCATTTTTCGTCATTTTGTCCGAGGAAATTCTACAATACCCACAGTGCACCGCGGCCATCAACCAAAGTCTGTGACCTAAACAAATTGGTTATTCTCATTAAAACAACCAAAACAATAACCAAATATAAACAACCCCATGAATTCGGTCAAAATAAAATCCCTGCAACCCAGGAAGGAAAGGTTTATGGCTTCAAGAAATAACCCAGGAAAGTGACCTAACACATTGACTGAAGTGTTTAGTTGCAATTTGACCGATTAGTTTTTTGTGTGTACATTTGTATAATTCCTGCTCTTCTTCAGTTACAGTACCAAATTTACATTTCCTCTTTTTACAATGTCCACAATTGTTGAGAGAGACCCTGAAGACCCCCCCCCCCCCCCCACACACACACACACACACACACACACCTTCATTCTACATAATGGTAGCAGAGGGGGTTAACAGTTTAGACCTCTCACGCTGCAAGTAATCGGCCACATAAGAAGTAACCCTGTGTGTATGCGTGCGTGCGCGCGCGCGCGCACACACACACACTTCTCTCCATGACTTTGGCTGTGATACAAATGCTTGGGCATGGAGCCCATCGCCACTCTAGCCTTCAGGTAAGTAACAGTTTGCAGGCGGTGAGGGAGACGAGAGAGAGAGAGAGAGAGAGAGAGAGAGAGAGAGAGAGAGAGAGAGAGAGAGAGAGAGAGAGAGAGAGCAGAAAACAAGACTGGGTAGTAAAACAAGGAAACAATCACAGACAGAGTTTTGTCCCAGATCCCAGAAAAGCAAGAGTAAGTTGTTTCTCCACACACACACACACACACACACACACACACACACACACACACACACACACACACACACACACACACACACACACACACACACACACACACACACACACACACACACACACACACACACAAACTGCACATATACATATAGTAGCCTACGTGCACATACCGTATATAAACACGGTGTGCATACACACACGCGCGCGCGCGCATGCACACACACACACACACACACACACACACACACACACACACACACACACACACACACACCCGCACACACACCCGCACCCGCACACGCACAAGCACACACACACACACACACACAGCCGACACATACGTACATACAGTACATGCATACAGTAGCAGAGCTGTACAGCTCTCTCCAGGCTAGAGGAAGGGCATGTTTCCTCTCCCTCTCTCCCCCTCTCTCTTTCTCTCTTTACCTCTCCCTCTCCCTCTCTCCAGACCACATGGCCTGACCAGGCAGGGCCACAGCACACACACATCAGTGACATAAGCACTGTGGTAACATTCAAAAAGAAAAGACAAACCTCGGGAATGATGGCATTCCTTCTACTCTTTCACCCATGTGGAAACCTCATTTGTAGACTGAGCATTTCTTCTCTTTGTTGTTGTTGTCCGTCTCTCTCATTGTCTCCACCAGGCCGGAGGCATGGTGGGGAATATGTTTTGCACTCCGTCCGTGTGTGTGTCCACGTGTCCGTCTGTTACCAGGTAATCTCCGGCGCCGTTAACCCAATCGATGCCAAAATTTGCACACATACTCCCTGGGTGCCAACGATGAATCTCTCCCCCTAGGTTTCCCCAATGGCATGTTATAGCGCCACCAGGCGGCCTATTTTGGCCATTTTCTGACAAAAATCTGTGTGTTTGTCTGCTACCACCTAATCTCCCAAACCGTTAACCCGATCGATGCCACAATTTGCAGACACACTCCCTGGATGCCAACCATGAACCTCTGCCTCAAATTTTCCACAATGGCCTGTTATAGCGCCACCAGGAGGGCGATTTTTGCCATTGTTTTGCAAAAATCTGTGCGTGTGTCCGTCTTTACCAGCTAATCTCCCAAACCGTTAACCTGATCGATGCCACAATTTGCACACACACTCCCTGGATGCCAACCATGAACCTCTGATCCAAATTTTCCACAACGGCCTGTTGTAGCGCCACCAGGAGGCCGATTAGTGGCATCTTTTTACAAAAAATTGTGTGTGTGTCTGTCTGTTACCAGCTAATCTTCCAAACCATTAACCCGATCGACATCACAATTTGCACACACACTCCCTGGATGGCAAGCATGAACCTCTGCCCCAAAGTTTCCACAACGGCATGTTATAGCGCCATCAGGAGGCCGATTTTTGCCATCTTTTTGCAAAAATCTGTGCGCGTGTCCGTCTGTTACCAGCTAATCTAACAAACCGTTAACCTGATCGATGCCACATGCCACCCATGAACCTCTGCCCCAAATTTTCCACAACGGCCTGTTATAGCGCCACCAGGAGGCAGATTCGTGGCATCTTTTTGAAAAAAAAAAATGTGTGTGTCTGTCTGTTACCAGCTAATCTCCCAAAGTGTGAACCAGATCGACATCACAATTTGCACACACACTCCCTGATGAACATTTTAACTCTTGAGAGCGTACAAATTAACCCAAATGGACCCGCAAGGGTCCACATGGAGGCCTAGATTTTCGTCACTGATAAACCCCTTATCCCTTAATTACTTTGCCTTTTTAAACTATTAAAAAAAATCAATAGTTAAAATGGCCAGTCTGCGAGCTTACAATGTGCCAATACATTGGCATATTGAACTATTCCCAAAAAATTATCAGAATAGTAAAAAAAACGGATAAGGGGTTTGGGATAAGGGGTAAGGCGTGTAATGAAAATGGAACCCTCAGACTGGAAAGGTTGGGGGGGTCAGCCCAGGGGTCAACACGGGGTGAATCTCAGCCGGCCTTGCATCTCTTAGCCCCCCTCTGTAAGGACTGTGGCCCCTTTTGGGCCCCTTAAGGCTCTACCACAACCAGCCAGTCATTACACCATCCAATGCCAGGCCAAATGAGAGCAGGATTATTGGTAAATTGCCTGAATACTTTTTTTTTTTTTTTTTTTCTTGTCTCCAAGATGCTGCAGTGAAGGTTGCACAGTAACAGGCCTGGTGCATGGTGGAAGTGAAGTAGTGAGTGGGTCATTAGCCCCACGGTGGGACACAGAGAGGGTACGACCAGGGTGGGTGTGGCTACTGGGTGACATGACCTCACCCACCAGGCACTCACCACCCAACCCGCCGTTCCGGTAAACCATTGGATGGTGCCTGAAACCTCATACAAATCTCTCTCTCTCTCTTTCCTTTTCTTTCTGTCTTTCTTTCTTCCTTCCTCTCCACAAATGCCTCACAGATGGCGGCGGCTCAGGGGCGGATCTAGGCTTGGGCATGGGGGGGGGGGCAATGCCCCCTAAATGTCCAGTCTGCCCCACCAAACACAATGGCATGCAAAACAAGCCGCCCCCCCTACTATTTCTCTTGCCCCCCCCCCCCCCCCCCCCCCCCCCCCCCCCCCCCCCCCAATTGGGAAATTTACATCCACCCCTGCGGCGGCTCCATATACCGCTTTAGACTCGGGCCTCAAAAGTTTCTCATTTCAACGTTTTTTTTTTGTCTTGTCCGTCTTTTTTCTCTCAAAAAAAGACGTCAGGATGGGGTGGGGGTGGTGGTGGGGGGCATCGTTTACTGAGAATATCTCAATTGGCGTAAACACGTTCACGGAGGTGTTGCCACATGAGAAATGTTTGCACTTTTTTCCCCCTCTTTTGGTCGGTCTGGCTTTCTGGCTGCTGCAAATATCTTGTGCCAGCAAGGGACCCCCATGCAGGATTGTGTATTGTTAATTTTTCCACATTTGTGTGTGTGTGTGTGTGTGTGTGTGTGTGTGTGTGTGTGTGTGTGTGTGTGTGTGTGTGTGTGTGTGTGTGTGTGTGGTGTGTGGTGTGTGTGTGTGTGTGTGTGTGTGTGTGTGTGTGTGTGTGTGTGCCATGCATAGGGAGTCTGGCAGTAGGATCTGGCACAAAACAATACACCAAAAGTTCAACAAAATAAGCCCCACAATTCAACAATTCCAGGGGCCAAATGAGGTCATTCAAAGAGTGGCAGTCAACAACAGACTCATATAGTAAATCAACAGCACAATTCTTAGCAATTCTTATTCTGATTCTATTCTGATTTGCCCCTGGGCCTTGAGTTTAACATGCATTTTCCAACCATCCATCCATCCATGGATGTGTATGTAAGCAAAGGGTAGCTTTAACCACTTGAACCAATTGAGACTTGATACCAGTTTTCTTGAAATCCTCACATTCTATATCAGTGGTTCACAAACCTTTGGCTGCTTCCCGCATCTGCAAATATGCTGTTTCCAAAAAAAGAGAAAAAACACATTCTCCTTTCCACCTTGAACTCAAGTCAACATCCTAACATAATTTTCTCCATCACTCCAGAGTACCTCATACAATGCCACAAGTCCTCTCTTGGCCACCCTATCATTACACTTTCTCCAGAGCCAGAACAATCTAGTAGAATGGTTGGGATATTGAGGGGGCAGAAAACACTTGGTACACACCGCAACTGCCGGTTGTCCATAATTTAACCTTATTCTGAATAGGAGTCTATGTAGAAGAGCCAACATTGGATGCATGGTGCATTGCATAGTGCATGCAAAGCTGGGGTTTTACTATACCAGGGGTGGCCAACCGGTCACAGACTAAGAGCCACGTTTTTCACTGTGTTACTGCAAAGAGCCACATCAAACGGTCGCAACTGTTATAAAACCGCCGCAACGGCGTCACGGTCGCAAATAGGTTTCCCCTCTCCTGCCATAAGACATGTGCGTTTGTGTGCAGGTGCACAATGCAAAGACACACTATTAAAACATATAGACATATATTTAGAAACACGGTTTACAATCCAAAAAAGTATTTGACAAGACAAAAAAACATACACCTACACCTCCACGGTGGACTAGGAATCAGTCCTTGGTCGAGTGGCTGGGCACCACTGTATAGGGCAGGGCTTTTCAACTGGTGGTTCGGGGACCACCAGTGGTCCCTGAGAGGATTCCAGGTGGTCCCATGCTAAATGATGTAAAGTTGGTTAGACAGAATGTAGAAGATTAATGGTATTTTTGATCTGTATGTTTGACTGTTTTGTTTTCTTTTAAATCCAGCCTGGAATTGTTGAGAAAAGTAAACAAAATCTTTAGCTTTGGGGTCTGTGGAGCTAAAATGTCATCAAATGGTGCTCCTCAGTGGCTCAAATTCTGAATAAATGGTGGGGCCTGGTATAAAAAGGTTGAAAACCACTGGTATAGGAATGCATAAGTGCGCCAGGCGGAGCGTTTTGATGGTTCCATGTGGAAGCCCCTTAAGAGCCGCATGAAACCAGCTGAAGAGCCGCATGTGGCTCGCGAGCCTCAGGTTGGCCACCCCTGTACTATACTATAGATATACTTGCTTTTGTCCACACTTCCAGGCTGGATTTGGGAAACAAAACAGTCAAACATACAGACCATTAATCTTCTAAATTCTCTAGTATTCTCTAATATTCACATGATGTATATTTGAAGTCTTGATAGTGTAAATATGAAACCAAATGGACCGATAAGGGTCCATTTGGTTTCATTTTTACGCTCTCAAGACTCAAGAGTTACATCTGGTTAACCAACTTTTCACCTGGTTAAATAACTTAATAGGAGTCCATGTAGGAGTCCATGTAGAACAGGGGTTTTCAACAGAGGGTCCGGGGACCACCAGTGGTCCCTGAGAAGGTTCCAGGTGGTCCTCAGGCTAAATGATGGAAAGTTAGTTAACCAGATGTAACTCTTGAGAATGTAAAAATCAAACCAAATGGACCCTTGCGGGTCCATTTGGACCCATGGCGCCATGAAGTGAACAGAGTTTGTAACTCTGTCTCACTCCATGGCTCTGTCCAGACCTACAAATGTGCACCATGTAGCTCAATCTGACCTTCTCTGAACCTGTATCCGTCAACATTGTTAAAGCAAACATTGCATCTACAGTCCACTGGTCTTCCTTGGCAATGCATGAAACCATAGTGCTGCTCAGAAATGCTCACTGCATGCCCTAAAACAGGGGTTTTCAACCTTTTTCATCCCAGGGCCCACCATTTATTCAGCATTTGAGCCACGGACCACCATTTGAGGACCCACAGACCCCAAAACTAAAGATTCATTTTGCTTTTGTCCACAATTCCAGGCTGGATTTGGGGAACAAAACAGAAAAAAACATATACAGAGCAAATTGACCATTAATCTTCAAGTTGTGTAGAGATATTTTAACTCTTGAGAGTGTAAAAATGAAACCAAATGGACCCGCAAGGGTCCATTTGGTTTCATTTTTACACTCTAAATCTGGTTAACCAACTTAGCTGGGGACCACCTGGGACCCTCTCAAGGACCACTGGTGGTCCCCGGACCACCTGTTGAAAACCCCTGCCCTAAAATACCCGATAGCTTCCACAGCCCTTTCCCGTAACTTCGTTGTAAGGGCATAATGGATCCCTCTGGATATTTAACTTTTGAAAGTGTAAAAGAGTTTACTTGTTGTGTAGAATTCTTTTACAAAGTCTTAAAAAGTCTACACAATTAGAGGCTGCAAAATAATTGTTCTTTTGACAATGTTAGCCAGCTATCGCTACTAATGGTGTACCACATCGATAATACAGTATAAATATGTGGACAAAATTGTATCCAGTGATAATGAAAATTATTGGGTGCAAGAGGCAAATGGTAGACTGTGGCTCTAATACAGAACAAACTAGATCTGCACTCAGTAGTGCGTATTGTGCACAAGTAGGCCATGGCCTCGTTTTGCATGAGCAGATCGAGCATTGATCGTCATTGGTTTGCGGTTAGTTGGTCGTCGCCGGTCGCGAGAGATACTTACAGAGATCCATTAATTGCCTCACCATTACGTCAGCACCTAAACTGGCCAATTGGAGTACTTGGAGGAACAACCAACGACTGATTCCTTAGTTGTAATAATGGGCTTGATGACTTGAAAAGGGTTGAAAACCACTGAGTTAAAATACTGTATGGAGATGAGAGGTTTCCATTAGTTACTGCAACAAAATAAACATATTATTTATTCTCTCTCTCCGCTCTCTCTTTCTCTCTATGGCTTCCTGACTTTCCCTTGTTTAACACTCCCAGTGCCAGCCCTTTTTCATATTTTTGGAGCTCGCCAGTGCCAGCGATTTTCATCTAAAAGTCACATTTCATATTTCGGTCCATGTTTCCCCACGGACAAGTTAGTGGACGGACACACACTTTTGGTTCCGGGTTAGGCCGTCCCTTGTTATGCTCTAGCAATGGTCGCCGCGGGGGATCGTATTGAACCGGCGCCGGTAAGTTACGTCACGTACAGTAGCGTTTACGTCAGCAGCATCGGTTGTTACTGTAAATCATAATGATAACGGATGACGTAGATTCATTTCAACGGCATGAAAACTGTTAAGATGATTTGTTTTTGTTTTCTCCCCCGTAACTTTTACGGTGAATAAATGGTGGATAATTGGACTAATTGTGTGTGTGTTTTCTTGCATGCGCGTGCGGGGTGTATATTCCCCTTTCCTTCCCGTTATCTACATCAGGGGTGGGCAATTATTTTTCCCAAGGGGCCAAATGAGATACATAAAATATTGTGGAGGGCCAAGTATAAAGGCTGAATTTAATTTCCAGAGGAAAGTGATTTTTGATACCAGGGTCTCTATTTATTCCGTATTTGAGACAGAGGAGCATCATTTGATGACATTTTAGCTCCACAGACCCCAAAACTAAAGATTTATTTTGTTTTTGTTCACAATACCTGGCTGGATTTGGGAAACAAAACGGGCAAACATTGATCAAAAATGACCATGCTTTTACATTATCTGATTGTGTAGATTTTAGGTAATTCAGATGATGAATATTTTAACTCTTGAGAGTGTAAACATGAAACCAAATGGGTCCATTTGGTTTCATTTTTACACTCTCAAAGAGTTACATCTGGTTAACCAACTTTCCATATTTAACTTGGAACTCTCTCAAGGACCACTGGTGGTCCCCGGGCCGGTCAGAGTCAGCCAAAGGGCCGTATTTGCTCCCCGGGCCGCATAATGCCCAGGTATGATCTACATTGTGTCCGCTGTTTTGGCACAGCGATCCACAACCCTCCCACCCACCCACCTACCCCTCTCTCTCCCTCTCTCTTCTTTTATCTGAAGTGGTGATTTACAAACACCAGTTTGTGTCTACAGACCAAGGGGTTGGCTGGGAGAGACTGCCAGGCCAACTCTCCTACATTATGCAGCCAGCTGGACTAAATTAAGACTCTTTCTGTGTGTGTGTGAGTGCGTGCGTGTGTGCGCGTGCCCGCGTGTGCGTGCTTGCAAGTAAGCCTGGAAGTTTAGCTAAGCATCGACTGTTGCCGGAGATATTTTGGACAGGGGGGGGAGCCTGTCAAATTTGTTTAGTTGAGAATTAACGTTAACAGGATTCAAGTTCATGTACTCTGAGTAGTGGACTATTGTCTGCTTGTCTCAACGGACAATTATTATTTTCCTTCTTAATTTCGCAAATATGGGTGAAGTATGTGTTATAGGGGGGAGATTTGCTAAATCGTTTGCAGAAATCAACATGAAAACAAAATCATCTGTGCTGCGTGGAAGCAATTGTGACTTTTCAGGATTCAAACAAAAAAAAACATCAACAGCATTCAAAAAATGTGTGTGTCATGTTTTTTTTTTTTTACACAACTAGAGAATGTAGAAGATTAATGGTCATTTTGATCTGTACGTTTGACTATTTTGTTTCTGAAATGCATAGTGGAATTGTTGTCATGTTTTTTTTTTTTAACCTGGCAATATGGCAGAGGGCTATACAGTATGCCAAAGGGTGTGGATGCGAAGCGCACGACCACTGGCGAAAAGGGTGGCGCTGTAGCACACATTTGAAAAGGCATTGCGCATGAACCGTTTGACCATTAGCAATGAATCAGCTCCCCCCATTCACACCTCAGGATCTTTGTAAAATGTATAAAAAGCTGTAAGCAAGCGATACCAACCACTTTGAACAGGCATAACTCATGCCTGGTGTGTCTGTCTGTCTGTCTGTCTGTCTGTCTGTCTGTCTGTCATAACTCATGTCTGTCTGTCTGTCTGTCTGTCTGTCTGGCGCTGCAATAATTTGGGGTGACCTAAAGTGGCACTTTTGCCTGAGAGGGTCATTCACACTGGGCACTTATGAATATGTATCCAGCAGCCAGCCAGCTGTGTTGTTGAGCAAACTTCTCCACTAAGTTCACACGGGTGTGATCTTTTCTTATTCCTTGATTCCGTCTTATTGTCTTATATAGTTTGTTATTATTAATAGTATTTGTTCCATTCATCTGGACCGGGAACTTCTCAGTGTAAATGTAACTTTGGAGAGCTGCAGGACCTTTAAACGCATTGCTATACTTAAATAGCCATAACTAATCTGAGTATACCGTGCTTTACGATAAGTTCACTGGCAGTTTATTGTCCTTTGCAGCGATTGTTTTGTTTCCATAATGTGTGTGTGTGTGTGTGTGTGTGTGTGTGTGTGTGTGTGTGTGTGTGTGTGTGTGTGTGTGTGTGTGTGTGTGTGTGTGTGTGTGTGTGTGTGTGTGTGTGTGTGTGTGTGTGTGTGTGCGTGTGTTGCTTACAGTGTGTTATTGGCTGCTCTATTTCTTGGGGTGATGCAAGGACGTGGCTATGTGGTCCTGTGTGTGTGTGTGTGTGTGTGTGTGTGTGTGTGTGTGTGTGTGTGTGTGTGTGTGTGTGTGTGTGTGTGTGTGTGTGTATGCGCGTGCGTGTGTTTATGCCTGTGTGCATGCATACAGTTATTACAGTATGTGCATTTGGGCCCCACCCCAAACCCCCCACACACCCATCACACACACTTTCTGTAAATAGAAAACACGTGCATAGACCTATATGTACACTATGTGAACACACACAGAGATTCTCATAAGCCAGCGTATTATACTGTATACATGCGAACAAAGAGGATAAATTATTTGGGATGCCAGCTATTGCGTGGGACGGTAGTGGTTGTGGGTTCGAATCCCCTGCAGTACATCAGGCATTGTCAGGTATCCAGTGTTCGCAGGGTGGGCAGCTGGGCGTTGATACCCTTAGCACCAGAATTTATTGAAAAACTATGATTTGACAAGGCCAGCATTTGTCAATTTTTCAATCTTATTTTGAAGAGCCAAGTTTCAAAAGATACATTTTATGCACATTATGACTTGTTCAGCCAAAAGGACTGCAAAGGAGTGATCGCCGATGATCAACGGCAATGGCGACGAGCGTAATTATTGCTCGATATAGTTTAATTCAGTGGTTTTCAACCAGTGGCCCGGGGACCACCAGTGGTCGTTGAGAGAGTTCCAGGTGGTCCCCAGGCTAAATGATGGAAAGTTGGTTAACCAGATTTAACTCTTTGAGAGTGCAAACATGTTTACACTCTCAAGAGTTAAAATATTCTTCATGTGAATTAGCCCAAATCTACACAACTAGAGAATGTAGAAGATTAATGGTCATTTTGATCTGTACGTTTGACTATTTTGTTTCTGAAATGCATAGTGGAATTGTGGACAAAAGCAAAATAATTATTCAGTTTCGGGCGGTCTGTGGGGCCAAAATGTCATCAAATGGTGGTCAAATGCTGAATAAAAGAGTGGGTCCTGGTGTCAAAAAGGTTGAAAACCAGTGATTTAAAGAAATAAATGTCAGACACATTTTTCCACTGCATCTGGAAGAGATTTTGAAGGTCTAGTTCCAAAAATGGACTGTGTAAAGTCCATGAAATTTACATTGGAATGAATGAGCTCGGCTGTAAAGTGTCCTATAGGGTGGACAAGAGGGCGGGGCTTAGCTAAAGGTCTATTGGCATAACGACTAACTCGGAGGAGGAAATAACTGAGTAAAAAAAAACGCCATCACTTTCAGAATCAACGCATTCAGGGATGCACAACATTATATTTGCTGCCACACAACCTGCCACTTGAAAATACCATTTGGGAACAAATAATGAACACTAATGGCCAAATTGGCAGGACCCCAGAAGGGCGTGCTTTATTTCAATTTGTCTAACTGCACCCAAAGGCATCCCTTATTTTGTATAAGACAGTCTAAAAGGCTCGATGTGAAAATTACTTTGGAAAAATTAATTAAAAATCTTTGTCCAAATTGAATACCCCCTGATTAACACACTTTCTAAATAAGAAGCTTTAAGACATCATATCAATCTTTTACTGTAGCTCACAGTAGTGAAGTCGCAGGACAAATTGGGATGGCATCAACTGACAAAAAACACTATACTAAAAGTACTATTTTTAGGTAAAATGTTCAACACAAGTGATGGAGAAACATTTTACTTTGGACAACCGATTAAAGGCGCACAAATTAAAGGCACACGTTCATGAAATGGAATCGAATGATTCTTCAAAGATTAGTAAAAGCATTGGCAGGGAATAGTTTTTTTTATTGATTACTCTGGCGTTAACCTAGTTAATATACTCTAAATAAACTTGCCAACAAAGTTTGGAATCCTAACTTTGGGAAATTATTCAGGTAATATTTATCATTGCCTGAATAGCACCAGTTGGTATTTTGTCATATATTGATTTAATCAATATATCCCTTTAATGTGGAGGGAAAAAAAGTTGGGTTTCCAAACTTTGGTTACTTCTTAACTAGTTTTACGCGCACACGCACACGCACACACACACAGAGTGTTGTCCAGGGACCTCCTGTGGGTCCCCGGACCCCACTTTGAGAACCCCTGCATGGTGTTAAGCGAGCGACACGCAAACAACCCGGAGGAAAACAAAAAGCCGAGGGAAGGCAGATAAGATATCCATCATCACCCTGCAAGGACGATGAGTTTCACCCTGATGATGTGGATGACTGACTGAGCCATGGAAATCAGACACTGCTGGAAACCAGAGATGCTTTTTTTTTTTTTTTTTTGCCGGACAAGCCACTCGCTGGCTGTGTGCGTGCCGACAAGGATTCCTGTGTGACCACGTTTTTAAAAAGTGACCAGGCCAGCTTATCTGTTCCCCCAACCACCTTATCTGTCCCCTGGATCTGTCGACGTGACACTTCTCCTCCAGAGCTGAGCTGGCAGAGATGATGATGATGATAATGAGGACCATGATGGCCCTGATGCAGGTGACAAACACCTGCATTTATTTATTTCCATCATCACACTGGAAGTAAAACGCCTCACGGGAGAGAAGCGACTGCAGGTCGGCTAATATTAGTATAGTAGTAGCAGTATTATTAGTATTAGTAGTAATAGTAGTAGTATTTACGGGAAAGGGCAGTTGTCATACAGACAGTTAAAAGGGCAGGGCCTGAAGTCCCCTTTGATTTACTAGCAGTGTTGTCCCCTTTTATGTAAAATGCGTGCACTTCCCTGTAATATCGGTAAACGTCACAAGTAAACGTCGGACTTGGATTCATGACACATCACACTCTCAACATTTTTGGATAAACAACACACTAGCAGCTTACAAAGAAAACTGAAGTAATAAGTTCAACACTAGTCAACACACTATCGGTTTATAAACAAAATGTTGTGGTCGCAAAAATGGCAAAAGACAATCTCGGCAAGGAGGGCCAAAGAACCAGTTCTAGGCGGCAAATAGCCTGGAAACCAACCCAAACTGAAAAAACAAAATCCCTCGTTTGACTCTCGTTTTGTCAGCACAAACAGAAAAATGGAGAGAAACGTGAACTTAACTTTAATTTCCCAACGTGAATTTCACCTAACTGGACATGCTTTAGCAGCGGCAGTAATGGCTCTGCATGATCCTGTCAGCTGCTCATACATTCTCTCTCCTAATTATTAGGCTGCAGTACAGCAAGTAACAAAAAAAGTAAAAGTAACAAGAGGCATTGTCCGTTGTGTTTGGAGGGGAGACAGATAGACTGTTCTGTTGGTGTGTTAGACTACCGCGCCACACATGGGCAACTTTTAGATGTTGGATGCCGCGATGGTCACTGTCTGTGCTGTTATCCATATAGTGATGTCGGACGAGATCGTAGACCAAACGTGGATCTCTGAGGTTGTTCTATGGTTGTTGTTATTGGTTTCCTTGTATGTCGGAGGAGGAGGAGGCATTGCTGCCTGCGAGGCTCTAAGGCGCAACATATGGGCCGCGGGCCAACATATGGGCCACGGGCCAACATATGGGCCGCGGGCCAACATGGGCGGACCGTGAATGGCTATGAACATCAGCGGCTGCGTGTACATTAACAGTTTTCATGCCGTTGAAATGAATCTACGTCACCCGTTATCATTATGATTTACAGTAACAACTGATGCCGCTGACGTTAACGCTACTGTACGTGACGTTACTTACCGGCGCCAGTTTAATACAATCCCCATGCTAACAGCAGCTAGCAGCGACCGCAGCGACCATTGCTAGACCATAACAAGGGACGGCCTAACCCGGAACCAAAAGTGTGTGTCCGTCCACTAACTTGTCCGTCGGGAAACATGGACCGAAATATGAAATATGACTTTAGATGAAAATCGCTGGCACTGGCGACCTCCAAAAATATGAAAAAGGGCTGGCACTGAGAGCGGCTGCGTGTACATTAAGACAAAGTCCCACATGCTCAGGGGAGAAGGTAACAGGAATTCTCGGCCCGAATAAAAGTCGCAAACCCTGTTCACTTCATGGGATCAGTCCAGTGGCGGCTTTTTTTACATAGACTTTTTTATCTTTATTTTAGATTGTTTTTTTTAATACAAGCATGGATCGTTGACCAAACGTGGTTGGAACTCCGTGGTTGTTCTATGGTTGTTGTTATTGGTTTCCTTGTACGTCGGAGGAGGCGGAGGCATTGCTGCCTGCGAGGCTCTAAAGCGCAACATATGGGCCGCGGACCAAAATGGGCGGCGCACAGACCAGAAGTGTTTCTGTTCATAGCAAATAATCAACCTTTTAATTCAAGATCGACTCCCATGGCCCATGATTGAAGTTCGAATAATCGATTTTTTAGGGTCAGACCAAATTTCCAGACTAATATACTGTATATACGCAGTGATGTTTGTCTGGTCCATGACAGGCTATAGGCGGCAAACGAGTTAAAGGCTAGAACTCAATCAATCAACCCTATTCTGGGGGAGAACAGTCGCTGAACAGAGCAGATCTACAAGCCAATTAGCCACATAGGTAATTTACTATTTTCGGCAAGTCTTACTAACAGGTGATTAATCATTTATGAGAACCTAAGAGTGACGGAGCACTGCGAGGCGCTTGGCATTCCGCTCAACTGGTGAGATAAGTGTCGTTCTATTGAGTTTTTTTATGGGAGATGTCAATCAATACGCAATTTGATATGCAGCAAAGGGAACCATGCCAAGGCAATGAAATGGTATTACAATTCAAAGTAAACCGTCATTTCTGATTAGTCTTTATGCATCATTTTGTGTGCTTGCGTTTGAATTGCTCTTGGAGCATTGCCCTCTCCTCAGAAGGCGATCGATGGTCACCACAATAAGGGCTGGTTATGCCCAACAGATCCACACCGTTATGTCTCTGTTTGTCAGTTGTCAGTTGGCACAAAACTGTTATTTTTTCCAGTATTAAAATGAAAACAACAAGAGGAAAAGCACATCAGAGCGCGGCTGGCTGCACGACCTTGTGGAAGAGCCATTCTGCTTTTGATGCTTTTGTGTAACATGTAGTAACTCTATCAAAATATCATTTTACTTATCTTTATTAAATCGTTTTGTAATAGAAAGAATTGCTATCGAATTGTTACCAGTGCTAAGCATTTGGGCATCGTATTAAGCAATTTGAAGAAGAAAAAATGTGTGTTCATACAAGAAGACATTTCTTTTAAACCTGCACTATCCATAAGCTTCACATTTATTTAATAGATTGGCTAATAGTTACTTTATCAACTTCAAATCACTGAATTGTATTGAATCGCATCGCCTTAATGATCCAGTGATCATCCATCGTATCTATCTTGGTATATGAAAATGTATTCTTAAATTTGTTTCATTTTAGGGGAAATTCTTGAAAAGCCTCTCGGCTTCCAACTTCTCCTGCACATTATTTTCAAATTTTGTATCTTGTTTTATCTTTTTGTGCCAATAAATAAACTTCAAACTTCAAACTATCGTCAACCATGTATCGTATACATAAAATGTATTACTACACCCCTACTGTGGCATGATCAGGTATAGTGTTCATTTAAAAATAAAAGAAGAAACACATAAAAATTGAACTATGGAGATGACAAGGTCAGATCTCCCCATGAGGGCTAAAGGAAGGAAGCATCTCTCTCTCTCTCTCTCTCTCTCTCTCTCTCTCTCTCTCTCTCTCTCTCTCTCTCTCTCTCTCTCTCTCTCTCTCTCTCATTAGAGTAATGCTTACTGAAGACAGCAGAGAACATACCATTGATTCCACCAGAGCCCTCTGGAGGCATTGATCTGTTGCTGTCGCAAGTCAGGGAAGTGCTGATTGCCCAAAACATTAGGAAAAGACACACACACACACAAACACACACACGCATGCACCACACACACGCGTGCACCACACACACACACGCACCGCACCGCACACACACACACACACACACACACACACACACACACACACACACACACACACACACACACACACACACACACACACACACACACACACACACGTTGGAAAAGTGCAGCAGGTTCATCCTACTCAAGTGTCTCTCCATAAAAAACGACAGTGTGGCAGCCATATCCATCGTTTTGCTTTCCTTATTCCACCCAACAAGTATACAGTAGTGTTGCTGTCGAGAGCAGCAACATCTAATCTCTACATTGTACAGTATGCTGAAAACCAGGGGCGGATTGGCCATCTGGAGTACAGGGAGTTTTCCCGGTGGCCTGCGCCACCTAGTGGCCTGGACAAGATCCAAAATGCACTAGTGGCACTTCCAAAATGCACTCGAATGCGCTAGATGCTCGCCTGAAACATACAGATCAAAATGACCATTAATCTTCTACTTTCTCTAGTTGTGTAGACTAAGTTGGACTAATTCACATGATGAATATTTTAACTCTTGAGGGTGTAAAAATGAAACCAAATGGACCCGCAAGGGTCCATTTGGTTTCATTTTTACGCTCTCAAAGAGTTACATCTGGTTAACCACCTGCTCCCCCCCCCCCCCAGGGTGGCCTGGCAAAGGCAAAATTGTCCCGGTGGGAAAATATGTGCCAATCCACCCCTGCTGAAAACAGTAAGCGCTTTCCACCGTCAACAGATGAAACGTGTGCCACTGCTCAGACGCCTCTCCCCGCTGGAAGTTCCTTCTAGTGGCGGCTGTATGATTTCATCATTTCACAGCTGCGTTTGTTTACAACGTCATAAAAGTAAAAGGGCCCTTTCGTATCTGACGCGCGGGGCGAAGAGATCACACACTCCAGAACAAATCTAGCTTATCACCGATGATGGAATCCTTTTCAATAGAGGGGCTTGAATGGCTATGAACATCAGCGGCTGTGTGTACACACGAAGACAAAGTCCCACATGCTCAGGGGAGAAGGTAACAGGAATTCTCGGCCCAAATTACAGTATAGACAGTGTTATGCCGTCGCACACTCTGTTTACTTCATGTCATTAAGCACAGCATAGATACTAACGACCCAGCTTTGATTTGCTTTTTGTAGTACTACTAGCAGGCCAGACTTTATTCGACACTGCAATACTTTAAAACAGATGATTGCATATAGCTCTTATTTCCGCCACCCTGGTTGAAAACAATGCATTTCAAACTCAAGTTTGTCCCTCTTTCAGGCTGCAACAGCCCCCCTGAGCGCTCGGTTTTCTGACCCCTCAATGTCGCAACATTTCGGCTTGCCTGACTTTTACTTGGGGCGAGAAAAGGCAGTGGATATCGTACAAATGCGGCAGGTGGATGTTATAGTAAATATGCCATGGCCCAGGCATGTGTGTGTGTGTGTGTGTGTGTGTGTGTGTGTGTGTGTGTGTGTGTGTGTGTGTGTGTGTGTGTGTGTGTGTGTGCACATGCGCGCGTGTGTTTCTGTCTGCCGTCTGTACAGTGTACATACTGTATTTTGTAATGATACATGCAAGCACACACCCAAAGTCATGCAGACACACACACACGCACACACACACACACACACACACACACACACACACACACACACACGGACGGACACACGGACGGACGGACGGACGGACGCATGCACGCAATGTACTTGAGATTCCGTGCAGACGAAAGGCTCTGTCTCTTTTGCTCTGAAGTGCCTTTTCTTCTTGGCTCGCACCGTTGTTGCTTTCATGCATCTGGACAGATCTCTATCACTTCCTCTCATAGTGTAACCCTACAAAACACTTTGTGGACACACGCATGAGTGTGTGTGCGCGCGTGTGTGTGGCACAGACACTGCACACGCAGGGACATTGGCGTGAACAAACACACACACACACACACACACACACACACACACACACACACACACACACACACACACACACACACACACACACACAACACACACACACACACACACACACTCTTTCTCTCTGTTGGACGCCGAAGCCTTTCTCAAGAGCAGACCAACCTGCTCTAAATGAGGTAACTCAAGGCGTCTCTTTCAGCCCCTTGCTGTCAATGGCCATCAAACAACAACTGATATAGTGAAAGAATGGACTTGCTTCAGTAGGTTACGACGATGGCTATGCGAACACACACACACACACGCACACGCACGCGCACGCGCACACACACACACACACACACACACACACACACACACACACACACACACACACACACACACACGCACACACACAGTTATTATTGTGAAGCACTTTGTGACTCTGATGATGTCTGTGAAAGGTGCTCTATAAATAAAATGTACTTACGTACTTATTATACTTGAGGACATTGCCATTTTTTTGTACCCAAACGTTATGCTATTTTCAAAGCCTGAGCCTAAAATAGCAGATCTCCACGTGTCGTGCAGTAGCTCTAGTTTTCAGTGCATTACCTCAGCGCTAAGCATGATGAATCATGTTCAATTATTATGTCCAACCCCTAAACCCTGATCTCTAAATCAGAGAGAGAGAGAGAGAGAGAGAGAGAGAGAGAGAGAGAGAGAGAGAGAGAGAGAGAGAGAGAGAGAGAGAGAGAGAGAGAGAGAGAGAGAGACAGAGAGACAGAGAGAGAGAGAGAGAGATATCATGGTTAGACTCCTTCTCAAGGGCGCTATAACTTACCAGTATATCCAAGCCACAGTAAAAGTGTATTGCTTGGTACTCACAACTTGTTCATGTCAAGTACCTCCCATTTTTTTCCCAGGGACCCCCCTTTGAGAATTATGCGGATTTCATAATTCAAATAAATGCATTTTTGCATTTATTTCACCATGGCAAATCCTGCCTGCGTTTGCGGTCTGGAAAGGAGAGGCAGTTGTTTTAAAAATGGGCAAAAAAGGGGGCAGGGATAGCCCTCTTTGGGGTCTATGTGTTCACGTCTCTGCACAGACACACATGCATGCACACACACGCACACACAGGCGTGTGAGAGCCCAAATCTACTATGACAGGGGTTTTCAACAGGTGGTCCGGGGACCACCTGTGGTCCTTGAGAGGGTTCCAGGTGGTCCCCAGGCTAAATGATGGAAAGTTGGTTAACCAGATGTAACTCTTGAGAACGTAAAAATGAAACCAAATGGACCCTTGCGGGTCCATTTGGTTTCATTTTCACACTCTCAAGAGTTAAAATATCCATCACCTGAAGCACGATTTAATGAAGAAGTCTATCACACAGTATTGTTTGCAAAATCCAGCCTTGAATTGTGAACAAAACCAAAATAATTCTTTAGTTTTAGGTCTTTGGGGCTAAAATATCATCAAGTGGTGGTCCGTGGCTCAAATTCTGAAAAAATGGTGGTCCCTGGCATCAAAAAGGTTGAAAACCCCTGTACTATGACATTGACACTGCCCTGAAGCGAGGGGGTTAACAGCAGTGCTCTGTGGTACAAGGCTACCTCAGATGACACTATACTACGGCGGCACAATAAAAGTTCTCCCAAATGATTAATATCAAAAAGCTGTGACTGGGACCAGATGCTGGTACCTCGGCTGACCCGCCATCAGCCCTAATTTATCAAACACACATTGAATTCAATTGAGTGCAAATGTGTATCAGGAGAGCATTAACAGGGGGAACCGTGCGACGCATTAAATGAAATATAGCTCAAAGGTCTCACCATCAATGAAGGAAGAAAAAGAGGGAAGGAAAAAAATAAACGGAGGAAAAGCTGGGCTACGTAGCGGACAGAATGTTTCGTTTTTTTGTACTGCAAGTCTGTGAGCTTTTAGATCTGCTATTTTGGGTGGGTAGATACTATAGATGGACAGATACTAGATGGGTAAAGGCATGTTTGAACAGCGATTTGATATGTATCATGATAGATTGTTGACGATAGGCTACATGGATGACATTGATTCATTCTGGTGATAAGATACAGTGATTTAAAAACGAGTAAGTATTTAGCAAAACATTAAATATGTGTGGAAGATGTGGATATAAAGAAGTAAAAACAGTGATCTGACATATAGATGGGCATTGTATTTGAACACAAGATGTGTTTTTTTTCTTCCTAAAATTGCTAAATACAATGCAATAAGCGCGATTCAAACCATTTCAATGTGTAAATCGTTAAAGTGAAAAAGAGACATGTGCACAAAATTGCAAAGGCCCCCCAGCCCCTAGAAGGTGCTGATTATTATTTGTTTCCCTAATACTTAGTGCTGGCACTTTTTCTTTTTTTTTCTTTTAGGTAGCTAGTGCCAGCGATTTTCATCAAAAATATTTCATATTTGGATTGTATCAAACCAGCGACGTAGATCAACTTCAATGGCACCGATCATAACTATTATTTGATAATGGTAAGCGAGCAGGGTGACCAGATGCCCCGCTTTGTGCAGGATTGTCCCGCATTTCACTGTCTTTTAAGGCGTCCCGCCGATTGAGACTTTGTCCCGCATTTTGATTGACAAGCTGTAATTTTCATAATGTGCACGAATTCGCAAAATATTGTGTCAACACTGATCCGCGGCAGCCTGCCTGTGAGCAGCGAAGCCTATCCAAATGGGAAAGGGGCGGGCCGTGTGTGTGTTTGTGTGAGAGAGACGGTCTATGTAGAACAGCCACCATTGGGCTGACCCCATGAAGTGAACGGAGTTTGGGTAACTCTGTCTGTATTCTCTGTAGAAGCAGCGCGACATTGAGGTGCCCGAGTTTGAATGGCCTGTATAGGGACAAACTGGAGTTTGAATACTTTTTTTTTCCAATAACGACGGTGGTGAAAATAAGCAAAACTATTTCAAATACGCCATATAAGTATTTAAACAACTATTTAAAGTATTGTAAAGTAATAACTAAACAAAATGATTAAGATGATAATGGAAGTTTGCCTGAGTCAATCTAATGCACTGCAACCAGCAGCTCCGTGTTGGGAAATCAATGCGCCTACTATTAAAGTAAACGCCCACCACAACACAACAGCACTGTCTCACAACGTGTTAGCTGCGTGCGTTGCAATGAATGAATACATGAAAGAAAAGAAACAAGGAGGAGCCGAACGTAACTAAAAAAGGAAATATAGTAATAAGGACTGGGAGACCATTTATTCCTGGGTGAAATCAGTGAAATGCGATTCTGACAGAGTTTACTGTGATGTCTGCAGTGACACAGGGGGGTGAATACAATGTGAGACTCACAAGCAACGTCTTGCTCGACCAAAACAAGATTCGAACACAGACAAGGTAACGGCAGCTAAACTATCTTCTGTTTACCCAGTGTTGCCAACTTGACGCATTTGTTGCTATATTTAGCTTTTTTCCAGACCCCCCTAGCGCCAAAATTAGTGAAAGTGCTGGTGAAATTGGTTGACAGTCGCCAGAAATAAAACCCTTGTTTTTCACCATTTTTCCTCCTATGATAGAGTACTCCTTCCTTCCTAGAAAGGATCATTGGCAACCAAATGGACCCTTATATATCTGTAACTCTTTGAGAGCGTAAAATGAAACCAGAATGGACCTGTAAGGGTCCATTTGGTTTGGGATGGACAAAACCTAAAAGTGCATAGCCTGTTCATGTTGCTTATGACAGACACATTTACAATTTAATGCTAACCAAACTTTTATTTATGTTTCTGGTTTTATTTATTTCATTCATTGTGTGCCTCTACAATTTCAGACTTGCAGTAGTTGTCTTTGTTAGGAGGAAGATACATTGATAACATTTCTTTATTAGTTTGTTATTTGTTGCTTTGGCCCTGGTCCAGTTATATTGTCCAGGTGTATAGTTTGTAGGTAAATGTCCACTAAATGGTTAATTTAAAAACATTTCTGTGCCTCTTATTAGTGGATGAAACATATGGCAAACTATAGTGGTGGTATGTGAAGGGAAGAGTAGAAACACCTAAATTGGGTACTATTTATTCATTTGTGCGACAGTCCGGCACGACCCTGCATGTGTCCCACACAAACATACTGTTTGTCCCACATCTGGTGAGTTGGGATCTGGTCACCCTATAAGCGAGACGTAGATCTACTGCAAATGCACAGCCTATAGTTTACCACTGTCTATCTGAACTTCCTAGCCTGTATATTAATGAAAAGCGTGCGATAACTCAAAAATCACCCATTTTCAAGATGTTTTGGTCATTATTTCCGTAACGGAAAGTCCGATCTGTTCGCCTCAAAGCTTGTTGGAAGCGTGACTTTGAGGATATTCTGAATCCAAGGGCCCCCATTAGCTCAGGCCCCTGTGCATCTGCACACAGGCCATAACTCATCTCCGTCCGATCCAGAAGAACACAGCTTGTCCGGCCACTGCTACAGAGCCGATCACGAGGTTACATTGTACTTCCATTCTTCTCTGGACTCCTGCCTCGAAAGCAGAGCAGAGGTAGAGCGCTGTAGTTCCCTGATGTCATTGCTTGGGGACACATCATGCATCAGTAAGCTGATGAGCTGGGGATGGCAACGAAAGGACCGGAAAGTCTGCCGTGTGCATTGTGCAATCCATGATCTCGACCGCAGTTGAAAAAAATATGATGTGATCAAGTACTGTAGGTCCTTCCTTTGACCAAACACATGAAATAAGATGTTTCCGCTCTGACAGCGACGATACAATACCCTCTGTGGCTTTCTGTCCAGTGTTGCCAACTGCCAAAATCCAAAATGCACTAGTGGCACTTCCAAAATGCACTAGAATGCGCTAGAGCAGTGGTTTCCAACATTTTCATACCAGGGCCCAGTATTTACTTTGCATTTTAGCCACAAACCACCATGCTGATGTTGAGTTTAGTCTCTCAGGCTAATTTAGGAGAGATAACTGGTAAAATGTTGGTCAAAATAGCTATTTGTCTACATTTTCTAAATGCGTAGATCTTGAAAAATAGGTAAACCATAAATTACAGAAGTTACAGATCAATAAGGGTCCATTTGGTTATCAATGGTCCTTTCTAGGAAGGAAGGAGGAGGAGGAAAAATGGTGAAAAAAGAGGGTTTTATCTCTGGCGCCTGTCAACCAATTTTCAACCGAGGTTTTCACTAATTTTGGCGCTAGGGGGGTGCGGGAGAAAAGGTAAATATAGCGACAAATGTGCCAAGTTGGCAACACTGTCTGTGGCTTTCTGTGTGTGTGTGTGTGTGTGTGTGTGTCAGTGTGCGCGTGTGTGTGTGCAACATAGAGCCAGCGGCGGCTGGCTGGGCACTGTGCTGTATCTCCATGAGACAGATGTGTTGTCATCATGTCTTCAGGGCGTTTTGGAGGAGAACGATGGATGAGATGAGATGAGATGAGATAACATCCTGGAGACATTTATCTATCGATCCCTGTGATGGGGGTGAACTTATTCAGGTGCGGTGGGCGAAGCAGTCAAAGAATGTATTTTAGGCAGCCTTTTTTTTTTCTTTTTTTTGGACGGGGCGCGGGGGGGGACTCCCCAGTTCAAATATGATTATTTAGACGGGGTCGCGGCCTGAAAAAAAAAAGGTTGAGAAGCCTTATTGTCCCAGACAGCCGCGCTGTTGGAGGCTGACTGTGTGCCGATAGTATCTGGAGGAGTGGAGCGTGTGGCTGGCTGCAGGATCAAAGGCTGGCTGTGCGTGCCAAGTACCTATGTACTGTAAGAATGGAGGATCCCCATCCCCCTGCCTTATCTCAACTGCACATCAGCCGCGTGGCCATGCACTGAAATACACTGTACAACAGCACAATGGTGGTGGTAGGGTGACCAGATGTCCCTCTTTGCGTGGGACAGGTCCCTCATTTCATTTCCAAGCCTTTTTGCAGGTATCCCACACATTGAGACCCTGTGCCTAAATTGCGACTGGCTGGCATCAGTGTTCACAAAAAGTTGGCTTTGAGTTGTCTCTTTTCCTGCTGTGGATGTGTTTTTAGGTTTGTTAAAGGGAAAGTCCACCCATTTTTAACATTTTACTAAGTCATTGATGTACCCTTGAGGTGTTGGGTGGACCTGATAAAAAAGTTCCCCCATTCTGTGTTCCTAAGAAATGGAGGTCTGAAGAAAGCCACTAACATGGTGAAACATCTTGATGCATCAAGATGCATCTTCACCATGTTAATGGATTTCTTTAGACGCTTCATTTTTCGGAGAGTGTACAAATGGAACCAAATGAACCCGTTAGGGTTCATTTGGTTGCATTTCTACACTCTCAGAAAAAATGTTGAAAATGGGTGGAATTCCCCTTTAAAATAACCCCAGTATTCCCCTGGTATGTTACTATATCTCCACACCGACTCCAGAGGGGCCACTACATTGCATGTACTGTCGTAAGAAAAATAGCTGATCTACAAGCTCAAAAAAATGTGTCGATCATAATCATTATCATCATCATTGTGATGTCCAAATATGGAAGGATGGACGGCACAAGTTCATCGGAGATGAAATGTGGAAAAAAAAGTATTTGTGGTTTTCTCCTCTGACCAACTGGCAAGCAAACTCGAAAATCTTTTGGCACACATACCGTAGCAGACTTTGCAAGACGCACACACACACAGGCACGTGCGCGCACATGCATGCAAGTCTTTCTAAGCGCCTCCCTATAGCTGCCACGATGCTGTATAGTAATAATTAAGGGCAAAAAAAAAACAACAACTAATGAATAAAGTCCGTACTGACATGCCTCACTGAACCAAAGAGAAAACATGCCAATAGCTTCCTTCATTGGATGAGGCCATTGTGGTTTCCCCTGCAAGATAACTTCTGACCCTAAACGATAAGACGTTTTCCCTCCTGAAAGTAATGATTGATGACACTCTCTTTCGTGTGGAGCTGCAGCTACTCAGTACAGTCACGCCATGGAGCAATAACAGCCAGGCTGCCAATCAAAGTGGCTTAACACTGAAAACACCAAGGTGAACCTGAAGCCCAAACACACATTACAACATATTGCCACACATGACTTGGGACAGAACAGTGTGTTCTTCACAGTGGGGAATCCTTTCTCCATGGTTTTTACTGGACAGTGTTCCAACTGTACTGACCTCAGGGACTGTGCACACACACAGACATCGAAGGGGCCTTCAGCCCCTGCCCTTTTTAACTTTATGTAAAACAGCCGCCCTTTCCAGACCATCAATGCAGCACTTATGTGGAGAAAGAGATGCAACATGCCAACATTCAGGAGAATTGCTTTTTTCCAAAAGAACTCCACATTCTCCTGAACGTGTCGCACTGCAACATGAGATATTTAATGTGTTATTTTGTTCCAAAAGTGACACCTTACGGGATTTCAGCCTCTGCCCCCTAACACTCTCTGCTCGACCCTGACTGACCTCTTCTCAGAGAAACAACCGCCTTGTTTTGAGATGCTGTTGTAGGATTAAACATGCACGCTTTTCAACCACATTAAAAACGGTAAAGCACCCATGTCAGGTTGTTTTTTTTCTACTTTTTTCAGTGTGCACAGTAATGCAGTTCAGCGTTCAGTAATTGCAACCCTGCACTTTATCGCAGTCAGACATCTCGGTCACTCCGTGTTAGCTACCGGTAGCTCTGGGCAAATGTTGGAAATCCTTGCATTCCTTGAAATCCCCCTTTACATGAATGAGTGACCGGTTCAGTGTGACAAGTGTCGACCTGGGCAAGTACAGGTGCCCAAAGGTTATACCCACTTGCCCTCCAAAGGATAGGTACAGATGTGTGCTTGCATGCACAGGAACAATTTAATGTTAAATCCACTCGATGATTGACAGTGCCTTTGAAAAATGGAATGAGCGCAACTGATAGTTGTGAAAAGGGATCAATGGTAAATATGGTAAATGGTGCATTTATATAGCGCCTTTATCCAAGGCGCTTTACATAGATTGTGCATCACATTCACCCATTCACACACACATTCATACACTGATGGCAGTGGAAACCATGCAAGGTACCTACTAGCACATCAGGAGCAATTCGGGGTTAAGTGTCTTGCTCAGGGACACATCGACACTAACTCTGCGGGAGCCCGGGATCGAACCGGCAACCTTGTGGTTACCATCCGGTTACTCTACCTCTGAGCCACTGCCATATTTGTTCAGAGTATACATGAATTGCCAATAATAGTTAAGCAAACTCTACTTCCAAGATCGTTTATGACCATAATAGCTGCGTGAACCCCCGAGAGTGTCCAAATGGAACCAAATAAAACATTTGAGGATGACTAGTACTATAGAGTAGTGCCAGTAATGTCATATATCG
>CM076985.1:25634582-25679582 GCA_039105355.1 Benthosema pterotum
GCATAAGAAACAATGCTGCTGAACAGAGGAACGGGGAGGAGATGAACAGTGAGAAAATAAAAACTAAGCTGTAATGACTAAAACCACAACACAAATACTGTATGTTGACAAAAAAACTAGTAGATATTATGGATGGACTAAGTGATCCGGTAATGTAAAAGATAGTATTAGTATTATCTTTTATGTTTCATTGGATATCTGCTATTTTTAGTAATTTTTGGGAGGAAAAAATCAACAACAACACGTTGTTACATAAATTTCATTCAACCGACTTCAACCTCAACGTGTGCTGTGGCAAGAAGGTGTGGAAGGTGTTGCCCTCAGACAAACAGAAAAACAGACATTTCCATCTGTGGGCACAATGTGGCTACAGAGTATACTGTAGAATCAGAGTTGCATCAATGAGAGGGGCGGAAAACAGCTCCGTTCCCATGGATGATCCATCTTGAAATGGCGACAAAAGTCATTCCATAAATGTCCGGTTCATGGCCTTTGTCACTATGTCCCAAAGGGTACGTCCACACGGAGACGATCCGCAGTGTAAACGCAAAACTTTTTTAACGATTCGCCCTTTCATTCCCACTGAAACGACCAAAACGGTAAACGAAACCGACAAACTTTGAATCGGCCTTCCAGAGTGGATCGAAACTTATCCGGTCATTTTGCGTCTCCGTGTGGACAGTCGAAACGGGCGAAACCGTATAGTTTTTTAACTGAGATCCCACAGCGCATGCTCACCCCTGAACAACAATAAACAAACATGGCGGCACCCAGCGTTTGCATTCATTGCATTAATGCTGTAGAAAATAGTTCACAGTTGGTGCGTTTCCAACAACATGTACTGCTTCTATGCAACAACATCACTGCTGTTTGTAACAAGTGTCTGTTCGGTCTGTTCCATAGGTCTGTTCATGTTTACGTTGTCAAAGGCAGTGTTGCCAGAATGTGAGCGAGAAATAAGCGCCGGGCCTATACTAGCCCAAACGCGACCAGGTTATTTGAGAACAGCAGATCAACAAGTTTGCGGCTCGAGTCGTGACATGATGTTGCATTTTGTGAGCTTGTTGATCTTCTCTCTAAAACAAACATATATATACCCTATTGGCCTGAATATAAGAACATTTTCCCCAAAGGAAATATCGTAAAAACAGGCTAAGTGAGGACTAGACATTTGACATCCAATGTTATTTTTCCACAAATTTGTCTAGAGAAATGAATGTTGTCTTATATTTGGTTTAAAACGGTGCATTTATGCATATAGGCTACCATGGAAAAAAGTGACATTTTTTTTATTAATGATTTTAACAACACAAATTTGGTATGGTGGTCACTTCCTTTATCTTAAGTCAAGTTATACTTTCAACAAATCCTCAATAGGCTACACAAAATCACAAGACTAGACAGTCTGTACAGCTCATATATATATATATATATATATATATATATATATATATATATATATATATATATATATTATATATATATATATATATATATATATATATATATATATATATATATATAGTCTTTAATTGTTTAGTTTTTATAATGAGCTAAAACAAATCCAATGAAACAGGCTCAACTAATACTATATACACTCTGAAGAAACAGGCCCAAAGTCACTTATAATACGCAAACATGGCAACCGCTTATCTTTCCTCTTCTTGATATTTGTGCCAACGAGTTGCTACAGCGACACCTACAGGCCCGGCATATATACTGCACCCTTCTCAATGCGTTTTCAGTGGTCAGTGGAGACGGTAAACTTTTTGAGACCGTTTTCATTTTTGCACGGCGGATCGTCTTAGTGGAAACGGGGCCTCAGTCTATGTAGAAGAGCCACCGTTGGACCAGCCTGATGAAGCGAACAGGACGTGACTGGACTCTCTAAAAGAAGGCTCTAGGTCCAACGGGTGCTCTGACAAAGCCACCGACATTCTACGTCGACTATCCGTCCTCAAACATGTGGATTTGAGGGCTAGAACATAGTCATGCCAAACTCTAGATGTGTGAAGGGACACGTATAGCTTCCCCGCCGAACCCTCTGGCGGGTTACAGGAGAACAATCGGGCAAAAGTCAAGCGGCAAAGACCGAGAGGGGGCTGCGTATGGCTTTACCAGACGTCCCTTCCGCACGGAGATGGACTAAGGAAGGCTCTGGAAGCAAACGGGAGCATGCGGGAGAAGAAGGTAGAAAGATTGCAGCTTGGACGCTGTCGGGAAGAGACTGGAGGTGCATAGTGAGGAGAGGGGAAGAAGGGAAGCGAGGGCTTTGCCTGGGCCTCTTCTCAGCTCTCTCTCCCAGCTCTAGCAGTGTCAGCCGGTGGGGTTCCAGTTAGGGGAGGAAAAAGGCGGCATTTCGTGCCAAGTTGGCCGGGGGCCTCCTCCTCCTCCGAAAAAATTCCAGTGCTCCCCACCAGCAGCACGGCTCAAAAAACTCAAGTCAGTTTCTGTGCTCCTCTGGCAATGTTGAAACAAGGGGCTGCCGAAGGGGGGGAGGTTGGGGAGGTGGGGGGGGGCACACACACGCAGGAATACAGCCCCGTCACTCACCCAGCGGGAACAGAGGGAGGGAGACAAGGGGGGAGGTTCAAACGGCAGCGTGTGAGAGCGAAGATGCTAGAGAGATAGGTAGACAGTAGGAAATTAACAGGACAACGTAAGTAAGGCGTGAAGGGATTCTGGGGGGCGGGGAGTGGGAGGCATTAAAAAAGGGAGGAGAGGATGAAAAGTAGCACAGTTTTAAATGGAGAGAGAGAGAGAGAGAGAGAGAGAGAGAGAGAGAGAGAGAGAGAGAGAGAGAGAGAGAGAGAGAGAGAATGAGTGGAAAGGTGACTGAGTGCAAGGGAGAGAGAGGGGAGAAAGTACGACAGCCCACGAGGGCAGGAGGAGAGAAGAAGTCAAAGAGATAGACAGATACAGACAGCACACAGAAGAGACCTACAGACAGGGTCTGACTGACCATAAGGAGTACTGGGAGCTCTGCCGGTCTGTGCCAAGTCCCATTCTAGCCCTACAAACTGTATATATACAATGACAATTACAAACATTAAAAAATATAGATATTGGCACTTGCTGCACTTTAAATTAAAGTTCCCACCATTAAAGAAGCAGTGGAAAAATTATTTCTTTGCATTTTTTACTTCCTTTAGGCAATAATAACAAAAATCAATTTTATTTTTAACATCATACCCACCAGTTATTAAAATATAAGCCTCTACCAAACGGTAGAGATGTCACTTGAAGGTAAACATGTAAAATGAACTAAAGTAATCCAAGAAATACTTTTTGCAATGAATAAATACAAATTCTGCTAATTAATTGTTGTGATTATGATATATTGATTGTTTTTTCATTATAATACTAGAGCGTTGCCCGTTGGCACTGGCCTGGAACGATGCAAGTTGGAAATGCCCAGTTTTTATTATGTTTGTGCCCTTTTATGCCCTTATATGGAGTTTATTTGTTTCAGTATGCCCAAATATGTAGTATATGCAAATTATGCATATGTCAGAACATCATTGTGATGTCAGAACGCGTGAGATCCATATATGGAGATGTCCAAAGCCTGAACAGGGCCCCTGCCCAGAGCCCAAGTAGAGGTTTTTGTATTGTCATAATAGGCCAGCTCCATTTATGGAGAACCGGTGCCCCAGCCCAGCCCAGGCTGGGGCATCGTCCAGAACCCTGGCAGAGGCTGTTGTGCAGGTTCTGGACAACTGGTGTACTGACGGACTTGACTGCAGACACTGCACGTCCTGTGGCGGGTGGAATGCGTGTGTCAAATTGGTAGTCAGTGGGGAGAACAGTTTTCTAGTTATGTAGCTTACAGATGTATGTATATGTGTATATGCACACAGAGACAAGGTGCATTTATATTTGGATGCTGAAATAGTTGTATAAGCATGTTTTATTCATGCCTAAAACATGCTCTACCAAATGGTTGAATTGTCATTTAGAGGTAAAAGGCAGTGATGCCAGAATGATACCAAGATAATATTTTGACTATTTATGATGGAAAACAGAGCAAAATAAAAACATTTGGGCATCCACTGTTGCTAATGGCTATAGATCTTTCTTTCTGTTTACACAGATGGAAACTAAATCATTGTATATATACATTATCGTGCAAGAAACTAAAACTTGCACTACTTGTACCATAAAGTGACAAACAACCCGTTTGGTAGAGCATGTTTTCTGAAAATTATTTAACCATTATAATTATTATTTTAATTGAATCAATTTACATATTTACATTCAGTAACATCTCTGGAGTGGCAATATGCAGAATAAATCATCTCACCTTTGAATCTGTGGCAAAACAGAGCCTAGATGTCAGGAGTGATTTCTCTCTGTCTAAATTCCTCATTACCACCTAACTTGTAAAGCATGCTGTGTGAAGCCACAGTGACATCTAGTGGATATTTTTTGCATACTCGCCTCTACCGAATGGTAGAAATGGCTCAATCAGTTGGAATTTAGTTTGAGCATGGTTTCAATGAGAAATAGTGACTTAAAATGTGATCTACCAATTGGTCGAAAAAACCTATAAAGGGTTAAAAGGTAATAGAGGCAACATTTTCCAAAACAAAATTCAAAATACCGTAAAATACCAAATAACAGCCCTTACTCAAACAACCGCCCACTACCGAATAACGGCCCATGTCCCCACACCATTTTGCGTAATAACCGCCTCGTCCAAATAACCGCCCACTTCCAAATAAGCGCCCATGAGCTGTTATTTGCAAACATATTAAATACTATTATAGTGTATGGCGTTTGCAGACCTCCTCATTTCTGCCTGATGCGCACCATGCCGTCAGCATATCGCATGTCACAATGCGACAGCAGTTCTCCACCTCCCCAAAATACATGTTTAATTCTGCCATACATAGCCACAATACAACATTTTTTTTAAACTCAGACTGCGTATTCTGTCAAACGTTTAGGTCTACTACTGTCATTTTGTGCATGGATCTACATTTGCGCACACGCACTTACCATACTGAATCCAAGCGTCAGCGCAGCGCATTGACTCCGATGTGCTGTTGAGGTGAGATGAAAGTTGAGATTGCAAATGTCCCTTCCTCACTCGGTTTTCAAGCGATTGCTGTAATTCCTACTTGTCAACACAGTGTATATTTTATATATTTTATATTTCCATTGGGTATAGCTATAGGTCACGTTTTATATGACTTCATCAAACAATATGAAGAGAGAATCGTCCTGTACGTTTAGAGCGAGCACACGTATACGGCGCTATTCTTGTCTTAATTATTAGGTGCTTCCCCAGCGGTTCATTTGATTGATTTGATTGAAAAACTGACCACCATGTATTCTGTAAGGCCAAACTTCATTTGAAAGAATATACTTAGGCTATACATTACAATATTCTACAATGTGAAAAGTTACACAGCTGTGCAGTGTGCAACCAATTAAGTAATTACAGTCAATCATGCCAGTCTGAATCTGGGTCAGATCTATTAAAGGTATCGTGACATTATTTGTAACATCATTTTATTATGTTGGAGATGATCCTCAAAATGTGTTTAACAGGCTTTCATAGAAAAAAATACTCAATTAATGTGTTTTTGGTCCCTTTCTTTTACATTCTAATGGGGCATGGAGAAAAACACATTCTTTTGGCCACTAGGGGTCGTACTTTACTCCTTCTATGTCAATCACTGTCATGATCCACCCACCCACCCCTCTACCCCTCCTCTCCAACAAACTTCCCCGCCTCCCAGATAGGGTGGCCAGGTCCAACCTGTTCATTTGAGGTAAAATAAGTGGTGCATGTGTGGGACATGTTGAGTGGGGAAAGGGGACAAAATGTGGTTAGTTAATAGGATAGTTAATTATTAACATTGTGATGTCATTATTCTAAAATAATTCAGGATTTCAATTCATATATAACAAAAATAGCTGATCTTGGTTGAATAGACAGGAAATACTAACTAGACCACTGACACTGTGGTTGCCTCATTTTTAGTGTCCCGAACAAATCCATAGACTTGTCTTTGAGACTAAATATTTGGTGATCAGCAGTTCAACTGTACTGCATTACAGTGGTTTTCAACCATTTTGATACCAGGGACCACTATTTATTCAGCGTTTGAGCCATGGACCACCATTTGATGACATTTTCACCCCACAGACCCACAATACCAGGCTGGATTTCAGGGCACTGGTGGTCCCCGGACCATTGGTTTAAAACTGCTGTATACGACATTGATTCTAATCTATACTCTTTATATCAGTTGTTTGTAAATAGTAGGCCTAATCAATAATATAAACAGAATCCTAGCCGATGTCGCACAAATTACGGGTTATATCAAAGTAAAATGATCGAGCAGAGACAGAGAGAGAGGGACAGAGAGGCAGGCAGAGACCGGCTGCTGTGCCAGAACTTAGGGTATAGAGTTGTGCAAACTCCGTTCACTTCATGGGGCCAGTCTAATGGAGGCTCTTCTACATCAACATCTATTGAGAATGGTGGCAGCAAATAGGGACAAGTCCTGGACCTGAAGTAGGCAGAGACAGCTTTAATGGTCGTAAAACCCTTTATTTTAGTTCGTTTTGTAGTAATAGTAGCTAGGCTACAACATAAACATGACAACAGTTGGCATGTTGCTCTTGTTGAAAATATCGTAGCGCTATTTCCAACTCTAGTCTGTTCCTACTCATGCTGCATGAACAGCGCAAAGCGTTCGGTTTCTGACCCCTCAATGTCGCAACGCTGAGACTAGATTGCTCTAGGCTGCGAACGGCAGCGTGCCCCAGAGTGAAAGGTGGAAGAAGGGAATTATTTTACACAATAATCAAACCTCTCTCTCTCTCTCTCTCTCTCTCTCTCTCTCTCTCTCTCTCTGTCTCTCTCTGTCTCTGTCTGTCTCTCTCTCTCTCTCTCTCTCTCTCTCTCTCTCTCTCTCTCTCTCTCTCTCTCTCTCTCTCTCTCTCTCTGTCTCTCTCTGTCTCTGTCTGTCTCTCTCTCTCTCTCTCTCTCTCTCTCTCTCTCTCTCTCTCTCTCTCTCTCTCTCTCTCTCTGGTTCGGGTATCTCGGTGTCGGGACATGCAGGGACATGCAGAGAGTGTTTAGGGCAGTGCCTGTAATACAATGAGAGGGCACTTCTAGCGAAATTGCATTCATGATCTGGGCTGTCGTTTACAGCCGTCGGTGTAAAAGAGGCTCGAGCTCCCTTCATGGTCTATGTGTGCACGTCCTTCAAACGGAGGAGAGAGGCGGAGAGTAGAGCAGTGGAGGCTGGAGACAGCACGGCTGTGGGTGGGTGTTTACCGTGATGTACACGCAACTATCCGGTGCCCAACCAGACGAGCCGTTTTTAAAACTAATTAGCATAACTACAAAATACGGAGAAACCACTGAATGTTCAAATACCGACTTTTTATGGTGTAATTGTTGTCAAGAACCCCCCCAAAACACAAAAAATGAACAAAAACGTGTTTTTAATGTCACGATACCTTTAAGCAATGCTGCCTATAAGGTCTCCTATTCTAAATATTAAATCAAAAAGTCAATAACTTTGCCTGCTATACATATGTTTATTATACCTTTTAATTTTGCACAAAAAACATGTTCAACAGAAACTGTAATGAAATAATGGCCCTGTGCAGGACGGTGCAAAAATAAATAACAGCCTACTGCAAATAACAGCCCAGTACCTTATAAGCGCCCGGGGTCCGAATGGATTTTGCATAATAACAGCCCGGGCTACTATTTGGTATTTTACGGTAGATATATAGCTATATTTTTTGCCTTTTTCCCCTCTGCGTTGCTTCTACTTTGATGCTGCTGATGTTTCCCAAATCCAGCCTGCATGGTATTGTGGACACAAGCAAAATTAATCTTTAGTTTTGGGGTCTGTGGTAGAGGCCTGCATCGGGAACGGGATCCCGCGGGTCCCGCGGGACCCGACGCAAATCTTTGCGGCGCGGGCGGCATGAAAATGCCCGCGGGCGGGAGAGGGCGGTCAAAATAAAATAAGCGGGACCCGCAAAATCCCGCTTACTCCCGCAAACGCAATTAAACCGGAAGAAAAAGCCTCACCTGACCCAACATGAGCGCTTACACACACACACACACACACACACACACACACACACACACACACACACACACACACACACACACACACACCTCAATAACTAACCTGCAAGGCTTCAGCACAACTTGTGTAGGCAGACAGTCAAGTCGAAGTTGTATCGATATGTCCTTATATGGCGCGCGGGGGGGGGGGGGGGGGGGGGGGGGGGTCCGTCGTGGTGGTTCCCTATGGGGGGGCGGGGATCAAATGGTGCCGCTATGATGCCGGCACAGTGCTTATCCAAAACACATCGCGAGGCTATGTGGCATGTGGCAAGCTTATATGAAAACAATATTGGCACACGCAGCACAACGTCCACTCCCAGGCCAGCCATAAAAACACATAGGCTAACATTATCAATACACAGCAGCCCACACATTAGAACGCAACAGAAGACATGATTGTTCTAACAGAGTCCACATCAGCATACGATCCATCCATACATGTAGCCGCCTCCTCCTCCTCCACCGTCCACCACCACCACCACCACCATATCGCGCCGCGTTTCTTTTCTGATCCCTTCAGTAAATTAATGAGAATGACGCGGACAGAAGCATGCGTCCCGTGCGTAATGCGAAACGAGGAAGAAGACGGTCACTGTAGCACGAGGAGGGTTGATGAAGTTCTGTATTTCTCTGACACTGTTTGCTGTTCGATCTGATCCGTGTGCGTAATGATCAGTGGAACGCCGCGCGCCCAGGCGCTGCGCATGCTGCTGCAGTAATATTGGTAAACCTAAATTAAGGCTGAACTCAGATAGAGTTGCAAAGGAAACTTCAAAAGAGACTTCTGTCCGTGAGTGACAGTAACCAATATTACAGTTGAATTATATACACACGCGTCGCACACAGAGAAAGAAAAAAGGGAAAAAACAAAGGCAAATGTTTAATTCCTCCTACTCCTTTCCCTCGGAGGAAGGGGGGAAAAAACAACTTATCAACTTATAGAGCCTCGGTAGCCTGTATGTCGCGTCTCTCCTACTCGTTATGGCGGCGGCCCCGGTGCTGTTCCTCCCCCATGGTGCTGATATAATGCTGTAATGACAACGCCGCCTTTCTTTCTCTTTTAACTTGCGGCCCTGCAGCTTCATTCCGTGTTTTTTTTTTTTTTTTTTTTTTTTTCAATCTCAGTTGAGATTTTGCGGTATTATTGGGACTAAGTAATGTGGGAATATGCATAGGAACCTTAGTGTCCGGTTAGGGGGACCACATTAAGTGATGCACCCACCTATGTTAGGTTATGTTGTGAGACTAATAAAGGTTGTTCAATAAAGTAAAGCCACGCTGAAGTACACGCGCTAGTCTCGTTCAGATCATTACATTTACAGTACTGTCTAAGTGTATACAGACTGTTACATGGTGTCAGAAGTCCCGAGTCCCGTCACAGTGATAATCGGAGACAACAGAGGACGTTTGTGCAAAGAAGAAACAGACGATCGTGCAGTAAGAACTCAGTCAGTTGCTAAGCTAACTACTAGCAGTTAGAAACTGTAGTAGGCTAACAGAGAGCTACCGAGTTGTTTAGAGACTAAGTGCTATTGAAAACAGCGTCGCGCGTGTTCCCGCCTGCCTGTCTGCCTGCAAAAAAAAAAAAAAAAAAAAAAAAAAAAAAAAAAACGGAAAAAAAACGACCAACAAAGAAGATGATGGATTCCCTCTTCTCCATAAGTCCACCAGAGGGCTTCGATTTCTCAGACTTTCCAAGCTGGCCCAACTGGATCAGGAGGTTTGAGAGGTTCAGAGTTGCTGCTGGGCTGGACAAAAAGGATGATGAATATCAAGTAAATTCATTAGTCTACACAATGGGTGATAAAGCTGATGACATTCTGGCCACAATGAGCTTAAGTGAGGAAAACAAAAAGAAATACAGAGACGTCAAAGAGGCTTTTGATAAATACTTTGTTGGCAAACACAATGTGATCTATGAACGATGCAGATTTAACAAAAGGAGCCAAGAGCCAGGTGAATCGGCAGAGTCGTTCATTGCTGCAGTTTATAAACTAGCAGAACACTGCCAGTATGGTGCAATGCAGGAAGAGTTGATCAGAGACAGGTTGGTGGGAGGCGTAAGACACCAGGGCCTTTCAGAGAGTCTGCAAATGGACAGTGAGTTAACACTGGCAAAAGCTGTCCTAAAAATAAGACAACATGAAGAAATAAAAAAACAGCAGCCCGTGGTGCGTGACACGACTAGTACAGACCAAAAAGAAGCAAATGTGGACATGATGAAGTTCAAGAAAAAGTTCCAGAAACACACAGGGAAAGGCGCACAAAGCAAGGGTCAGACAGACAATGAAAAGGGGCAGAAGACATGTGGACGATGTGGCAAAGCACCACCACATCCCCTAAACAATTGTGCTGCAAAGGACGCAGAGTGCAGGAAATGCCACAAGAAAGGCCACTACGCAGCCCTCTGTAGAACAAAGTCTAGCAGAGTGGATGAACTCCAGGAACAGGAGGTCGAGACTCTTCTCTTGGGACAAGTGTCTGCAGGAGGTCAGTCAAAAACGTGGCAGAAGACGCTAATGCTGAACGGACAGCAAACCACGTTTAAGCTGGACACAGGAGCGGACGTGACAGCCATTCCGGCCAAAGTCTACTCAAAAAAGCGGCACGGCCCACTCACCACCGCAACAAAGAGACTGCTGGGACCAGGCAACAACGCTCTACAAGTAAGTGGGCAGTTCAATGGCGTCATAAAATACAAAGACAAGACAACTGAACAGCCAGTGTTTGTCATACAGAGATTAGCCACGCCACTACTTGGTTTGCCAGCAATAGAAGCACTGCAGTTGGCCTACATAGTTGACAGTGTTCAAGGGCAGCCAGTTGACATTAAAAGTCTGTACCCCAAAGTTTTCACAGGCCTCGGATGCCTGCAGGGCACATACAAAATAAAACTGACAGAAGATGCCAAACCATATGCGTTGTCACTGCCACGCCGGGTGCCCATACCTTTAATTGACAAGGTCAAGGAGGAAATCCAGAGAATGGAGACTCTGGGAGTGATCGCACCCATCGATGAGCCCACAGAGTGGTGCGCAGGAATTGTTGTTGCACCAAAACCCAACGGAAAAATCAGGATCTGCGTAGATCTGACCCACCTGAACCAATATGTCTGCCGTGAAAGACTCATTCTGCCAGCAGTCGACGAAACCCTTGCCAAGCTGTCAGGAGCGAATGTGTTCACAAAACTCGACGCCACAGCTGGCTTCTGGCAGGTGCCGCTGCACCCAGAATCAGTCCCCCTGACAACGTTCATCACGCCGTTCGGGAGGTACTGTTTTCACAGATTGCCTTTTGGGATTTCGTCAGCACCGGAGCACTTTCAGAAGAGGCTCACGCAAATGCTGGCAGGACTGGAAGGAACCGTGTGTCATGCAGATGACATCCTTGTCTTTGGATCATCGCGTGAGCAACACGACCACAGGCTGAGCAAGGTGTTGGAGCGACTACAGAAGGAAGGACTGACACTCAACATTGAAAAATGCCAGTTCGCTGTGGACCGTGTCAAATTCCTGGGTCACGTTGTCAGTGCCCAGGGCCTACAAGCCGACCCAAGTAAAATCAAGGCGATCGCAGACATGCCCCCGCCCACCGACATTGCAGGTGTAAGAAGATACCTGGGCATGGTGAATTATGTAGGGAAGTTCTCCCCACGCATTGCAGAGCTCTCACAGCCCCTACGAGAGTTGCTAAAAAATGAGAACGACTGGGCGTGGGGGAGCATGCAGCAGCGAGCATTTGAGGATCTGCGTCGAGAGCTGAGCTCAGCCACTGTCCTGGCACAATACTGCCCGAACAGAAAGACAAAAGTTGCAGCTGACGCTTCTTCATTTGGACTCGGAGGGGTTCTGTCTCAGAAGCAACCGACAGGCGAATGGCGTCCGGTATCCTTCATCTCACGCAGCATGTTGGAGGCGGAGCGTCGATACGCACAGATCGAAAAAGAGGCTCTGGCGCTGACCTGGGCGTGCGAGCGCTTTCAGTCCTACCTCATAGGGCTGGACTTTCTGATACAGACAGACCACAAGCCCCTCATTTCCCTGCTGGGGAGCAGAGCCCTTGACGACTTGCCCCCTAGAATCCTGAGATTCAGACTACGACTGCTTCGCTTCACATACACAATTGAACATGTACCGGGCAAGAACCTGATTACAGCAGACGCGCTGTCCAGAGCCCCAATCCAAGTGCCGCCGACGGCTGAAGAGACGCAGCTGGAAAAGGATGTTGGTGCCTACGTCAACCAGGTGGTGGAGCACCTACCTGCGTCAGAAGGGAGGCTGGCGCAGATCAGAATCGCACAAGATGCAGACGGCGTCTGCAAAAGACTAAAGAACCTGGTGCAAGATGGTTGGCCTCCAAACAGGAGAGCTCTCACATCAGAGCTTCAGCAGTATTGGCAGTACCGCCAGGACCTGCTGATGGCAGACGGACTGCTGATGAAAGGCGAACGACTTGTCATCCCTGATTCTATGCAAGAGGAGATGCTGAACAAAGTTCATGAAGGTCACCAGGGAATCACAAAGTGTATCGCCAGAGCACAACAGTCCATCTGGTGGCCAGGTCTGTCAAAGCGAATAAAGCAGAAAGTGGAAAACTGTGCGACATGTGCAAAGGAGGCACACAACTTCCCAGAACCACTGATGACTACACCGTTGCCAGACAGGCCATGGCAGCGTGTTGGTGCGGATCTGTTCCAGTGGAACGCAGCCATGTACTTGGTTGTGGTTGACTACTTCTCACGCTTCATAGAAGTAGCTCACCTCACTTCTACGACCTCGACTCACGTAAAGGAGAAGTTGAAGTCTATCTTCTCGCGTCACGGGTCCCCGTCGGTTCTGGTCACAGATAATGGTCCCCAGTTTGCTGCAGAGGAGTTCGCGAACTTTGCTAAGGACTACGACTTCAAACATGTGACCAGCAGCCCCCGTTACCCTCAAGGGAATTCGGAGGCTGAAAGAGCTGTTGGAACAGTCAAATCTCTCCTAAAGAAGGGAGAGGATCCATACAAGGCCCTCATGGCTTACAGAGCCACACCCCTGGCACAAGGAGCATCTCCTGCACAGCTACTGATGGGGCGCAACATCAGAACGCCTCTGCCCGTCAGTCAGGAGAAGTTGGAGCCAAAGTGGCCTGACCTTCAGGCCTTCAAAGAGAAAGATCAAGAAATGAAAGAGAAACAAGCATCCTGCTTCAACAAAAGACATCGTGCCCAGCAGAGACAAGAGCTCAGACCAGGACAAAGAGTCTGGGTGAAGAACGCCGTGCAGCCTGGGATCATCACAGGTCCAGCCCAGACGCCAAGGTCCTACAACATCGAGCTGCCCTCCGGGAGTCTTCGCCGAAACCGATCTCACATCAGGGTAATTCCACCAGAGACTCCTACTGTTACTAGATCAGGGCGTATGATTAAAAGACCAGTCAGAATGGACTTATAATAACTTGCCTTAGCATAGAGCTGTTGGTAAACGGGGCAGAATAAACCCTGCACAGCTTCGGGGACTCAGGCAGTCTACCCTGACCCCCTTAGATAGGAAAAGTGAATTTAAGTTCATTCATGTTTGATTTGATTAAGAGAAAAAAAAAATGCACTACAAATACTTCAGTTAAAAAGTTATAATGTGTTTGATGCTAAATAATTATTTGATGCCAGATTTCATACTGCACACGTTGAGTTAAAGCAAAAGAAAATGATTGTCTGTGTTGTTACAGTAAAAAGGAATTACCAGTTGTTTGTTTAAAAAGAAAGATGAGCAATTGACTAAAAGAGGGAGATGTGGGAATATGCATAGGAACCTTAGTGTCCGGTTAGGGGGACCACATTAAGTGATGCACCCACCTATGTTATGTTATGTTGTGATACTAATAAAGGTTGTTCAATAAAGTAAAGCCACGCTGAAGTACACGCGCTAGTCTCGTTCAGATCATTACATTTACAGTACTGTCTAAGTGTATACAGACTGTTACAAGTAATACATTCGCGGGATGTGGCGGGACTAAAAGTGGCTTCTTTTTTTGTTGCGGGCGGGAGCGGCGGACAGACGATTGCCGCGGGCGGTCAAAATAAAAATCATCGCGGGAGCGGGCGGTAATGGTCAGAAATCTAGCGGGAGCGGGCGGGAGCGGGATCGAATAATCAGTCCCGTGCAGGGCTCTAGTCTGTGGGGCTAAAATGTCCTCACGGTGGTCAGTGGCTCAAATACTGAATTAATAGTGGGCCCTGGTTATCAAAAAGGTTGAAAACCACTGTACTAGATACTTTGTAGTTATGTCCCATGGAGTGGGCCGTTCTGCATGGTGACTACAATGTACATTTGGTCCATTTTAGAGGAGTGCTTTACCGGTACGGAATGCCTTTAGGGCAGTGACGTAGGCATGATACAGTCTGGAACCCCCTCCTCTGGTGTTCCACTACAGCAGGGGTTTTCAACCTTTTTGACTCCAGGGACCACCATTTATTCAGCATTTGAGCCACGGACCACCATTTGATTACATTTTCACACCAAAGACCTAATATTAAAGAATTCTTTTGGTTTTGTTCACAATTCCAGGCTGGATTTTGCCAACAAAACAGTGTAAACTTCCTAATTAAGTGGAGCTAATTCAGATGATGAATATTTTAACTCTTGAGAGTGTAAAAATGAAACCAAATGGACCCTTGCGGGTCCATTTGGTTTCATTTTTACATTCTGGACCACTGGTGGTCCCTGGACCACCTGTTGAAAACCCCTGCACTACAGTATGCGCTGAGACCCGGGCACAGAAGCACAGATGCACCATAGTATAACCATACAGACGAGGTTTAATTTCGGCCAAGTATCCCTTTAACCTGAGAACTGATTCTACAAATGTTGTACAAAGAACTGGTTTGCATTTCATCAGAGCCAGATAGAACAGAACATAACAGAACAGAACAGAACGTGACTCAGTGGTGTGAACGGCCTATTAAAGAGCATCCACTCCGTAGCCCTCTGGCCTCACTCTATGCTCAGTGTTCACTCCTATGTCCAAGTCTCTGTCTCTCTGTCCAAACACACTGACAGCCACACACATGCACATGTGCACGCACACACATGCACGCGCGCACACACACACACACGCACATGCATTCACACAGACAGACAGATGGACAGAAGGTCCAGTCATTATAGTGTCCAATTTCTGCACAAAAAACTACAACTATGTCATGCAGACTCTCCCCCGACACTCTCTCTCTCACACACACACACACACACACGCGCATGCACACACGCACACGTGCGCGCTTGTGCGTTTACTTGCGCGCGCGCAAACGCACAAGCAGTGCAGTTGGTGGAAAACAGCACAGCTAGTCCAGCAATCTGTAAGGGATTAAGTGGCCACTTCACACAATCACAAAAGCTCTCTCTCACTCACACACGCACGCACGCAACGCAGACACACACACACACGCACGCACGCACGCACGCACGCACGCATGCAACGCACACACACACACACACACACACACACACACACACACACACACACACACACACACACACACACACACACACACACACACACACTACATTTGTTGTTGAACACGGCTTAAAGTATATATGATTTTGATTGATATTGCAAGGAAAATCAAGTTAATCTGAGAGAGAGAGGGAGAGAGACAGAGAGAGGGAGAGAGACAGAGAGAGAGATAGAAAGAGAGAGAGACTATTATAGCAGACACTAAATCATGTACAATTTGTTGATTTACCCTTTGTTTTGGTTTTTCATGGGAGGATTTCCCAACACATGTTGCCCCAACAGGTCAAAGTGCTTATGCTATGCAGTGTAGAGTTGAGCTGCTATTAGAGGAGCATTAGGCTCATTTCATTATGCTGCTGTACAGTTCATCAGAGGACACCCCACAGCTCTCTGCCTGATACACTATTAGTAAAAAAAATACATCTAAAATTTGTTGTCATGATTTAGTTTGTAGATTCAGTCAGTCTCTCGAATAGTTTATCACCTGGAATGCTTTAACGACCTTTCACACCTTTTGCACGCATATTCGTTTTGTGCACACGCCCAAAAACGGTTCTGTTTAGCTTTTTTTTTTACCACTCACGTTATCACAGCCCATGTGAAAGGCCCTTTATTGTTATTTTAGTTTTAGTTCACCACGTTAATTCACCACGTCCCCCAGAAGGCTTGATCAATGTTGATTTAGCCAAAGGGGCTTCATGTGTAACTCTCAAGAGCTACCGGACCATAACGGTCCAATTTGGGTACCTAACTATCCATTAAGCCGGGTATAGTACCCCCTGGAACTCCTTCAAGGAACCCTAGTGGTCCCCCGGACCTCATTTCACTTAACACTTTTTTTTTTCTTTTGTTGTAATAATCTTGCCAACTGTTATAAGGAATTAAAAAATATATAGTTTAATTTTGCCTTCATCCAATCAGGGATGGCTTCCTCCAATCAGCATCAAGCGGGGCGGGCCTTGGTGCACATGCTGTTGACTTGTTGAAATATAGTACGATTATAGTCCCATCTAGTACATAGTCCAGTCTACGTTTTATTTACAGTCAACGGAAACGTATTTTTGGCAGGGCCTTGATGGGGTAATAATGCCGTAATAACTTTTCATTTAGGTTTTGTACCCCAGCCATTGACCTTTAGTGTACTGAACGCGTTATGGTGTTCTAAGCATTATGTTTTAACTATTGAAAAATAGCAGATCTACAAGCTCATAGCGCGCCACCGAGTGGCGCGCTATGAGCTTGTATCTCTGCTATTTTTGAAAAATCGTGAAAACATGGTGCAAATCTTTGAATATTATGTTATTCAGAAACTAGAAATCTAGAGAGGACACAATGGTTTAATGTTGACACGGTCACTGCCACATTGTGTTGTTTTTGCTCACCGACACAGTTGAAAAAGGCTTCCTTCTTGCACTGGCTGGAGCAGCCGTCTCCGTTCATGGAGTTCATGTCGTCACACTCCTCCCTGGAACTGTAGAATGCAGAGACGCAGGTGAAACCCAGCGGTCTGTATACACTGACCACAATAATACTCATTAATCATGGTGCCCAGCCTCCTTCATAGGGCCAGGCGTTCGCTCTGAAGATGATTTATTAACTTCCAGCACAGGGTGAGTCTCGTGGCCATGCAATTGTGCGCGTGTGCCCATAAGTGTATGTGTGTGGTCGTGCACGTGTATGCATGTGTGTGTGTGTGTGTGTGTGTGTGTGTGTGTGTGTGTGTGTGTGTGTGTGTGTGTGTGTGTGTGTGTGTGTGTGTGCGTGCGTGTGGTCCCGCACGTACGTGCAAGTATGTGCATGTGTGCGTGTGTGTGTGTGTATATTACTACAGTATACCTGTGAGAGCCGAACGCATACAGTAGCAGAATCTGAGAATTATAACGCTATAGTCTGTGAACAATCTTCCTAGAGATTCTGATTGTATAGTTTCTTAGAGTCAATCATTTATTTATCCTGCATTTGAGCCACATGGACCACGATTTGATGAGATTTAGCCTTTTTTAGCCTTTTAACCGAAAACAAAAGAATATTCTGCCATTGTTGAACTTCTGTCCACAATTCCTGATACCATTAGGAGATGACAGCCAAACGACAAAATAATAATTACTCCTTGTCGAGAGATAAGTTATTGTTAAACATTTGCATTACTTATGCAAATGTTTAACAATAACTTATCTCTAGAGAGCGTAAAATGTCTATTTGGTTTCATTGTAAATGCTCTCAAGAGTTAACCTATTTGGACCTTAGAACTGAATATCCAAATGTCATCTAAATCATGAGTTTTCAGAAAATTCTATGTTTCTATGCCAGTGTTTGTCAAGGACCCCCAGAATTATATGTAATTTACCACCCGACCACAATCTCAAAATATGTTGTTCCAAGGACCTCCCAGAAGCAAAGATTTGACTTAAAAGCGCTTGCTAGTATAATAAAAGATTTGCGCAACATTTTCACGATTAAAAAAATAGCAGATCTAAAAGGTCATAGCGTGGCACTCGGTGCTGTGCTATGAGCTTGTAGATCTGCTATTTTTCAATAGCTAATGTGTTAGAACGCTTAAAACACCAAAAGGGCTCCCCGTACAGAATTGATTAAAGATCAAATAAGCGTCCATTTGGTTAGCCACTAGACATCATTTCACTATAGGGTGACCAGATGTCCATCTTTGCCTCAGGGCCGGATGTAACATTTCCCAAATGGGGAGGGGCAAGAGAAAATGGTATGGGAGCACCCGAATCATTTTCATTTACAGGACTTTTATTAGGCAAATAAACATCACTGATAACATCAGTTCTTGTTGAAGTTGCATAAATCTAATATGCAACTTTTCCGTTTTTAATGATGAAAAGCTGTTGGTTTAGTGGTGCCACAATTGTAGTTAGTAGCAGTAGGCCTAGTAGTGCTTCAATTCATTTTAAATATGCAGATAAGCACTTTAATTTGAAATATCATGGGTTGTTTTGCATGCCATCATGTTGGGTGGGGGAGTGTGGGTATTTAGGGGGGCATTGCCACCCCCATGCCCATGCCCGAGGCGAGGTGCGTGCACCAGTGTTGTAGTGGTACTTTTAGAAGTGGGGGGACACCTCTGAAAGGGGAATTCCCCCCATTTTATTTTTTTTTTCTGAGAGTGTACAAATGTGAACCAAATGGACCCTAGCGGGTCCATTTGGTTCCATTTGTACACTCTCAGAAAAAAGGAAACTCAATAACATGGTGAAACACATCTTGATGACATCATCAAGATATGTTTCACCATGTTAATTTCACCATGCTAATGATTTTTTTCAGACCCAAAAATATTTTAGATGTGAGAAGTGGGGTGGGGGGGGACGCCGTCCGCCCGCGTCCCCCCTCCACTACACCCCTGGCGTGCAGCACTCCTACCTCTGTATGCGTCCGTCCCCGCAGTACGGCGCTCCCAGCTCATGGACCAGCGGTGGGGACGGTTCACTCTCACTCTGTCTGGACAGGGTCTGGACCTGGTAGGTGTAAACCACGTGAGGCAACACGTCCCTGTGGACACAGAGACAAAGAGATGATTCTACTGCAGAGGGTGTCAACCTTTTAGCCAAGGGCCACCATTTGATGACATTTGAGGACAAACTAAAGATTTATTTTTGCTTTTGTCCACAATTCCAGGCTGGATTTTTGGAGAAAAAAGAACAGTCAAACATACAGATGTGTAGACTTTATGGGCTAATTCACATTATGAATATTTTAACTCTTGAAAGTGTAAACATGAACATGACCAAATGGACTCGCAATTGGGTCCATTTGGTTTCATGTTTCTGCTCTCTTTCGGTCTTTTGCCCAGCAGATGTCCGCTCAGAAGGCTCTGCGTGATGAGCATGCGAGGTTAAGTGTCCAGCTCAGGGACACTTCCACATGTAGGGTGGGCGGACCGAGGGTCAACCCCACGACCTTAGCATTCCCAGACGGCCGCCTACAACAGGAATGACTATGTGTGCCATACATGCACGCATGTGTGCACGCACGTCTGTATTAGCACTTGTGAGGGAGGACATCAACATCTCCTGCACAAAAAAAAAAAAAAAAAAAACTTTTGTTCATTATGTCACAAGAAAAAAGATTGGATTTTTTGATGAATCTGTCATTGATAAAATGTTTTAAGTTTTAAGTTATAATAGGTCTCTGTAAGAACTGAAGGGGGCGGGGCAGCTAAAATGAATCACTGAATCGAGTAAATTCTATAAACTGGGTTGTGTGTTCACAATTGAGCTTGAGTAAATGATAAAAAATCACAAAAAAGAAAGTGAAATATCCCTTTAATTCTTTTCGCCATGACTGTATGTATCAAAAGGAGTCAAAATAAATAAACAAAAAATAAAATGAATGAAATAAAACCCAAACTGGTGAAAACAGACAATAATGGACAATATGGATCACTTGATGTCATGTTTTGAGGTTGCAGATCTGCGACTTTCAATGTTTTTCGTCTGGCCTTGTATAAGGACTCAAGGTGTTAAAACACAAAGTTAGAACATGGATATAAGAGGTTTCTACCCAACAGTGTCAATATAATCTCTTTTTGTGGCTCTCTGTCTCTCTCTCTCTCTCACACACACACACACACACACACACGCACACGCACACACACATGTACGCACACACGCGCACACACATGAGCATGACTGCCAAACGATCCCGATTCTCATGGGCCTCCGTCGGCAGCAGCCATAGCATTTTCTCTTTATCACGCGAGGTTCATCCAAGGCCAGCTCTCCCACTGTACCGCCCCTCCACTCCCACTCACACTCCCACTTTTACGCTCACTACTCCCACTCTTTCACTCTCACTCCCACTCCCACTGACTCCCACTCTCGCTCCACGCGTCCCACTACTACGCTCCTATTTCCTTTTTCTAGACCAGTCACAGCCATCAAATTGAGTAGGTGCTTGTGTTAATGTGCAGTGGAAGCCATAATGTTTAATGAGTGCTAAGACAAATCATTCAAATTAATTAGCCTTTTTTTTGGTCAGGGCACAGCTGCGGGTGCAGGAGCCCTCAATCTAGCCAGGGGCGGATATAACATCTAACATGTCCCATTTGGGGGGGGGGGGGGGGGGGGGGGGGGGGGGGCAAGAGAACATGTTGGAGGGGCAAGAGAAAATGGTATGGGTGCGGCTTCATCGCCTGTGGCACGAAGCGACACGGGCGATTTTCAGTTACAGGACTTTTTCAGTTACAGGACTTATATTAGTCAAGTAAAGCATCAATAATAACATCAGTTGTTGTTGAAGTTGCAACAGACACGCAGCATGCATAAAGCTAAAGGTCTGGCTCAGAGAGTTTTCTGTTTTCAATGATGAAATGCTCTTGGTTTAGTGGTGACACAGCTGTAGTTAGTTAGTAGCAGTAGTAGTGTTTCAAATACTTTAAAATATAAGCACTTTCATTTTAAATATCTTGGGTTTGTTTTGCATGCCATCGTGTTTGGTGGGGCAGTCTGGGCATGCCTAGATCCACCCCTGATGCAGAGAGTACACACACACACACACACACACACTTTCCCCAACGTTATTCTCATGACGAGTCGCACCTGCACGCGTGGTCTCATGAATAGTTGGACTGGCGCATGCAGGTGCACCCCGTCTTCATGAGACGGGGTGCACCAGGTGCAACACGTCGTGAGATGATGGGTTCCACCTGCATGAAGAGGAGGTGCACCTGCACGCATGTTGTCTGGTGAAGACGTGCACCTGTACGTGACATCTCATGAAGAGGTGCAGTGCACCTTCACAAGAAGCAACACGTCACCAGATGATGTGTTGCACCTGCACACGTCATCTCATAGCAAGCTGCACTTGCAGACGTCGTCGTCTCATGATGAGCTGCTGCACCTGCACACATCGTCTCATAATAAAAAATAAAAAAAAAAGTGTGAACCATGTTACGCCGACCCGAAGTGCAATATCCAACAAATTATTCCGAGTTTGCAGATTTTCACGGCATCGTTTTTGGTAGTGCACACTCCCAGTGGCGTTCCCATTAAGTTAAGGGCAGAGGAGGGGCAGAGGAGACCTTTCATTTGGCAAGTTCAGTATAGAGAAAGAGAGAGAGAGAGAGAGAGAGACAGAGAGAGAAGCCAGCTGAAAGCCGGGTCTCTTAAAGGGGAACTCCACCCATTTTAAACATTCTAATGTCATTAGTATACCCTAGAGGTGCTGGGTGGACATGATAAAAAAAAGGTTCCCCCATTCTGTGTTCCCAAGAAATGGAGGTCTGAAGAAAACCATTAACATGGTGAAACATCTTGATGACATCATCAAGATGTATTTTCACCATGTTAATGGATTTTTTTAGACGCTTCTTTTTTCTCAACCAAATGAACCCTAATGGGTTCATTTGGTTCCATTTGTACACTCTCAGAAAAAAAAATAAAAAAAAAAAAACGTTGAAAATGGTTGTAGTTCCCCTTTAATGGCTACTCTGGGTCAATTAATGCAAGACCCAACATACACCCAGAACACAGGACAGGATTTGGGAGTGGTTCTGCAAATCACACCAGGTATCAAAACAGGCAGGCGCTCCAATGAGCAAACTACGCCGCTGTCGTTTAGGGATCCACGTGCCGTCGACATCACAGGTTTGATTCCACACTTGTAAGAATTCACAACTTGCAAATTATACCCTGCACGTGCAACGTCTCCCTTTACTGCACCACGCTCGCACAAGAGAAAGAGAGAGAGAGAGAGAGCCGCGCAGTCTCCAGTAGTAGTAGTACCTTGCAAGAAGTGTCAAAAGATTTACAGCAGGAAAGAGCTTTTTACGCGGTGGTTCTGACTATATTCCATGCCTTTCATTTCTCCCTCTCTCCCTCTCTCTCGCTCTCCAGTCTTTTTCTTCCCTAGAATCCCATCGTGGTCACCGGCGTTCACACTCCCCCGCAGGAAGAAGAGGAAAGACGAAAGTACACCGGGTTCAAGTTGGCAAGCGGCTACAGCTGTATATATAAAAAGCTACTGCTACCTAGAAAACACAACTCAGGTGACAAATGCAGCTCCGTTCAGTTCAAATCGAGTGTCTCTCTGACAGGCTGGGGTGGGTGGGGGGGGTATACCATCAACACATGGGGGTTTGATGTAACATACTACCACTAGTACTCTGTTCTAAACTGGGTTCTGTTTCTGCAGTCTTGGCACAGAGTGGGCCTGGCGAAGACTCTCTGGGACGTGCTCAAATCGTCCTCCCTTTAATTGAATTAGTTTAGCCCCTGGAAAAGGCAAGCAGGGAGTGAGACTCGATCCCAGAGAGGGAGGGAGGGAGGGAAGCAGCAGAGAGAGAGAGAGAGAGAGAGAGAGAGAGAGAGAGAGAGAGAGAGAGAGAGAGAGAGAGAGAGAGAGAGAGAGAGAGAGAGAGAGAGAGAGAGAGGGAGAGAGAGAGACAAAGAGAGGGATATAGAGAGGGAGTTTTTTTTTTTTTAAATAATAATCTCGGGTTAACTCATAAAGTCCTTTAATTAAGTGGTCATTGCACTACAATACCCAGAAAACACCTCACACACTTTGCAACTTTATTTGACAAATGATAAATGATAACAACGTTAAATGCATTTATCTCTAGTCTGAACGGGTTTTGGAAACAGTCAAATATGAAAATACAGGCCGTTTTGTCAAATTTATAGAGACAAAAAATGAAATGTATCATCAACTTTGACGTTAAAGTAGACGTCTTGAGCTGTATTTGAATATCAGTATTTTACACGAATTCACTACAGAGCAATTTCTATGAATGATTTCATTATTATTGAGCCTAATGGGAACAAGCAAACCGACCTACTCAGCCTACTGTCAATCAGTCAAAGAGTGAGCCTTGAATGGAGACAGAAACAGAGAAGGACAGACAGAGAGACAGACAGAGAGACAGACAGACAGACAGACAGGGCATCATTTCAGGGCAGCAGGTAGGTGAGTCAGTTGGGGTAGATAGGTTCTCATAGTGTAGCTACTCTTGGGCGCCCCTAGTGCACCAGGCTGGTACTACACAATGAATTTCAAATCACTTACCCTACCTTTAAAGGGGAATTTCAACCATTTTCAACATTTTACCATGCCATCAATATACCTTAGAGATGCTGTGTAGACATGATAACAAGTATCCCCCATTTCCTGGGGTGAAACACACATCTTAATGACATCATCAGGTTGTGTTTCACCATGTTAATTACTTATCTTTTAGGAACTTTTTTTCCTGAGAGTGTACAAATTAATGGAAGCACATGGACCCTAACGTCAGTGTCCAGAGTGTACAAACGGAACCAAATGGACCTGTTAGCGTCCATTTGGTTGCATTTGTACACTCTCAGAGAAAAATCTTGAAAATGTGTGGAAATCCCCTTTAAGTGAACTGAATCTTTGGACCCAAAATGTAGGAAAGAATATTGTGGTCAAATCCTAATATATATTTTTTTCTTCTTTTCTTTTTACCTCTGAGTGAGGTGGCAGCCCCCATAAAGTCACTTGCGACTGATCTGGGCCATGGAATACTACAGTATATACGCCATGGTAATATTGAGTACATTATGACCCAGTTAAACAATAATAGGACTAATAAGGTATGTTTGCACTAGACCATCGCCACCAATGGCAGGGGATGTGACTATCGTCACATAAGTAAATCAACAGCAATTTCACTTAATGGTTCAAAAGAAAATGCACATTGTTTCTTTGCATACTTGACTATTTACGTAGTTGAGATTGACATCACATTTGTTTGTCCACCAAGACTGACTTCTACTCTTGTGGACGACTCTAAAGCTGGGGTTTTTAACAGGTGGTCCGGGGACCACCAGTGGTCCTCGAGAGGGTTCCAGGTGGTCCCCAGGATAAATGATGGAAAGTTGGTTAACCAAATGGACCCTTACGGGTCCATTTGGTTTCACGTTTACACTCTCAAGAGTTAAAATATTCATCATGTGAATTAGCCCAAGTCTACACAACTAGAGATGTAAGTTAGCTTGTTATGTTTCCGAAATGCATCCTGGAATTATAGACAAAAACAGAAGAAATGTTGTTGTTGTTTTTTTTTTTTGGGGGGGGGGGGGGGGGGGGGGGGTTTGTGGGGCTAAAATGTCATCAAATGGTGCTCTGTGGCTGAAATTCTGTATAAATAGTAGTCCCTGGTCCGGGGACCACCAGTGGTCCCTGAGAGGGTTCCAGGTGGTCCCCAGCTAAGTTGTTTAACCAGATGTAACTCTCAAGAGTTAAAATATTCATCATGTGAATTAGTCCTAATCTACACAACTAGAGAATGTAGAAGATTAATGGTCATGGACAGAAGAGCAAAGGAAATCTTTAGTTTGGGGGGGGTCTGTGTGGCTAAAATGTCCTCAAATGGTGGTCCGTGGCTCAAATGCTGAATAAATGGTGGTCCCTGGAGTCAAAAAGGTTGAAAACCACTGCCCTATAGGAACAACCCAAACTATAAAGACCTTCTTTATAGTGGCTTTTCCTTTAGCTGCTTCTCTCTCGCCCCTTCCTCTCGCTCTCTCTCTACAGTACAGAGCGATGCATATTTTGATTAATAGTGTGCCCTGATGGACATGGAGGACCCTCCAGGGCCCCCTAAAGTGGCCTCTCCACTTTGAGCTCAGACCCAACGGTCACAAAGGCATTCGGGCGGGCCGGGCCCAAAGGCTTCCATTCAGATAGTACAGAGCTTTTGTGAGTGCGCCCCGAGCCCCCCGTTTTGACACTGAATCAGACTCAAAGTCAAAAGTTCAGAGGCCATCAAGATCAAAGGCATCACCTTATAAAAGAACACATTTTGAAAAATTGCCCCAGATGTTCCCATGATGATACAATTAGAAAAAAAGGGAAGAAAATGATGTGACAATATCGCCATTGCTGAATAAGCACCCTGTCTTATCTCATGTCTAGGCATACAGTATTACTGTTTAAAAATATAATGATAAAAATAAGAAAGCTATTACAGTGGTTTTCAACCTTTTTCATATACCAGGGCCCACTATTTATTCAGCATTTTAGCCAGGGACCACCATTTGATGTTGAGTTTAATCTCTCAGACCCAAAAGCAAGGATTTTCAGTTTTGTGTCCACAATTTAGGAGAGATAGACTGGCAAAACGTTGGTCAAAATAACAATTCAGATGTTTAAATATAATTTAACTCTTGAGAGGACCACTGGTTGAAAACCACTGCTGTATTAAACGAATAATGAAAGAATAATGAATTAAAATAAATACAGTAACTATACAATAGTAATTTGAAGTCTCTGCAAGTAGATTTCCCTGCAGTAAGGAAATTCAATGCTTTTTTCAAACAACCAACTGCTTTGAAATGCCAAGATATATTCTGCGTTAACAAAACAGAATTGTAACTAAATAGAACTCAGTACTTCCAGCTTCATGCATGGAAGTCAACTCAGCTGCCTCGTACAAACGCGCTCAAACGTATGCTCTACACACCCTTCACCACCTTGGGGAGGCAGCGGACTTGCCTCATGTTTCCTTTAAGCTGCCTTCTTTTCACCGGACAGGGGGGAGTTTCCCTGGTTGGACGTGGCACGTTGAAGGAACACATCAGTATTCCCACCAGTTCCCTTCTCCTCCATCAGGAGCCCCGGCTGGCCAGGGGGAGGCAGTGTACAGCCTAGGATCAATGCATATGGGAGGGTATCTACCCTAGGAGACACGGGGAGAACATGCAAACTCCACACAGACAGGCCCTTTCACCGACCCCACCTATGAACCCAGGACCGAACCCAGGACCTTCGAACCAGGAGCTGTGAGGCGACAGCTCTACCACTGTGCGACCATCATTATTATTATTATTATTAACGGATGTGTCACATGCGGAAACAAGTATGGTCCTATTCAACTTATAAACATGCCATTCATCCCCCAAAAAGGATCCGACTCCAGCGTAGGGCAAAATGTGTTGCGTGATAAGATTTCATCATGGCTGCTTCCATCTCCCGTGCGTTCCTAGACATTCTTTTACGATCGAGGCCCCCGTCAGAGAATGGAGGCTTTATCTCCGCCATGCTCTGAAAGTCAGGCACAAGGCAACCCGTAATATGCCTTTTCAAAAGTGTTTTTGATAGCGCCGGCTGATTACGCGCGGAAGTGTGGGTGAATGTGGAGTGCTTGTAAAGTGAGAGACAGAGAGAAGCGCATTGTTGTGCCGCCAACAGTGTGGCGTGGAGGGCGCCGGGACGTCCGTGCACATGCCGTTGTGCATGCGTGTGTGTACTGCTATTCTACTATTACTACTACTATAAAGACGGCATCGCGGATGTAACATTTCCCAATTGGGGGAGGGGGGAAGAAAATGGTAAGGGGGCGGCTTCGCGCCACGGGCGATGAGTGTTTCAAATACTACTTAAATATAAGCACTGAAATATCTTGGGTTTTGCATGCCATCATGTTTGGTGGGGCAGACTGGGCATTTAGGGGGGCATTGCCCCCCCATGCCTATGCCGAGATCCGCCCCTGTCGCACAGCACACGTACACACTGGAAATGCCAGCAGGCAGGTAACACTAAGGCTTTCGGATTACTGTTAAAACGTTTTAAAATGTTGGATGTTCTCACAAGTATGGCAATACAAAGGTGCACGTGTGTCTGTGTCTTTATGTGTGGGGGGGATGGGGGGTGCGTGTGCGTGTGTGTGTGTGAGCGTGTGTGTGGTCACTGCACACAAACACACATAAGGCATGCGCAGCGATCGGAGCGCTGAGGCCTGCATGCACACACACACACACATATGCATATGTTTCCGTTCTCTAGCTGCTAGCTTGCTTGTTGTTCTTGGCGAAGAGTCTCTCCCCCCCCAGATGAGAGGCCCAGATAAAACTTAAGGAAGTTGACGAAAATGCTTTAGATTAGGCCCGCAAGAACAACAAATAGGAGCGATACGCATTTTGTCAGGGTGACAGCTGACATGCATTTGAGGTTTTTAAGACGTGGAGTACAGGTTCACGGCCCTTTCATATAAATGAGGGCACTCTAACACGCCAGCACACTGAGGCCTTTGAATTGGAGTCGTCAATGGCGCATGCATGCGTGCATTCATTGACTGACGAACGGGGGAAGCTTATGGGGAAGTTATTCCATTAAATCCGAAAAGGCCGTTTCGTCAAAAATAGCAGTTATACATCTTGCAGTGTGTCAACTTGTGTGGATGCTGCGAGTTTGTTGTACACTCCCTTTTTTTGGATGCCATTTGTGGAATCGGCCGCTAAAAAAACGCCTATTAATTCCTGACCTAATAAGTTTTATGAAAACCGTCAAATATGTATACAGTATGTCAGGGGTTTTCAACAGGTGGTCCCTGGGAGGATTTCAGGTGGTCCCGAGCTAAATGATGCACAGTTGGTAACCAAATGGACCCTTACAGGTCTGTAACTAATAATAATTTTACGCCCTCAAGAGTCAGATTATATTTAATCTACAGTTCTACACATTTACAAAATGTAGATTTCTTATTTTGATTAACATTTCACCAGTTATCTCTCCTAAATTGTGGACAAAAACTAGAAAATCCTTGTTTTTGGGTTTGAGAGACTAAACTCAACATCAAATGGTGGTATGTGACTTAAATGCAGAATAAATAGTGAAAAAATAAATAAATTAAGAATTCCATTCTTGACGGGTAAAAAAACAGCGATCTCTCACCCTAAAGGGGTTAATGTGTTATTCTGTGATTGTATACGGCACATTTGACACGTCTGAACAGCACGCCACATCAAGTCAGAGCCCAGAGCTGCTGGAGTTATTGTTTTTGGTGACCAAGCAAAACCATAGAACGGTTCTAGAGTAGACAAACAGCCTGGTTAAACAAACAGATAATCAGCTAAGCAAACAACCAGCCAACCAACAAACAAACAAATACACAAATAAGGTTATAGTTTGTTTTTCCCGCTTCCCAGGCTGCTGTCGGACGGCTTTGTGATTATCTAATCCAGGCATGTCAAACTCAGATGCAAGGGGTGCCAAAAATATAAAACTGGGGTCAAGGGCCGGATTGTGTTTCAACACACTGTGGGGGTGGGAATTGCAGCATAATTATGAATCACAAAAATAAATTGATTCATAAGCCTAAATATCAATATTGTATCGTATTGTGAGGTAAGTGAATCACCCCACCCCAACACACCCCGTATATGAGGATGTCCCAGGTCCCAAGGTAATTCCCCTTCAAAAAACAATGTCAGTGTAATACCAAGATAAATGGAAAAGATGAAACCGCATGCATTAAAAACTGAAAATGCACTGATCTGTGATCCTCACCAAGCACTGTTTTCATAGTAAACTGAGAATGTAAATCACTTACAGTTGTACAATAGTTTCTTATCATGGTGCGTCAAATATACCAGAGGGGCCAGTTCCAAATACGAATTCAATATCATCCTGCGTGCCAAAGATAAATCATTCACGGGCCTGATTTGGCCCCTGGGCCTTGAGTTTGACATATATGGTCTAATTCAGCCGTTACCCAACTTTTCCCTGGAGGAGCGCCCCAACCCCCAAATCCAGCGATCCAGTGGCCCACCCACCTGACATATGAGGTCCACGCATGTGTAGAAACGATATGTATTAACATTAGAACCGGGGGCACATTTATCCGAGAGAGAAAAACCCTGGGAAATCATGGGCCGTCCCAAGGATTCCAAGAAGAGGGGAGTGCTATAGAAGACATCCCACTATAGAAGACATCCCAGGAACCTCACTAACTGCTGCCCCATTCCCTCGCTCAAGTCTGCCCTTCATGTAGATATGGTTCATATTAGCAGGATTACACAAGGCTCACTCCTAATGCCTGCCTCCTTTACGGAGGGCAAGGTGAGAGAGAGAGAGAGAGAGAGAGAGAGAGAGAGAGAGAGAGAGAGAGAGAGAGAGAGAGAGAGAGAGAGAGGAAATCCACCACTGAGTAATGTAGCCATGAAAAGGGATTTCCCCCCCTTTTTTAGGAGAAAAGGGCATTCCTGAAGTTAGATAGTTGGCCTGGGAACCCAAACACTCGCAGATGTTTCAAGATATTGCTAGATTATGACGTTAAAAAGAAAAACTTCTGGTCAATGGCCATAAAAATAACAAAACAGCATCCACCTCTAATTTGACACGTTATTGCAATCGTGTCATTCCCTAACATTGTCAGCCTCAATGAAACCAAAACGAGACAACACTACATTTCAGTCTGAGGTTGAGTCAAACATACAGTATCGCATATAGTCCTCGTCCTCCTTCAAAGTGAATATGAAAACCTTAGCGTTCAGCTTTTTTCCCCAAAAAGCTAATTGTGCACACGGAGGCTATCGAAGACAATTACGTCTGGAACACGGCGCTATTTCTCACAATTAGCCTGGGGAAGTGAACAAACACACACACGGCTGCCAGAGAAAGAAAGAGCCCCCCCTCCACACACACACACACACACACACCAAAAAAAGAGAGAAAACCTCAAACTTCATGGAGCCAACCTGAGAAAAACAACTGTGTTTTTGACCCCCCCCTTTTTTTTAGGAGACGTGAGGCTGTCAGAGCTCCGTGGCAGCAGTTGGACTTGACAGGAGAGGAGCCAAGGAATGAGGTCGCAAGTGGGTGGGTGGGTGAGGGGGTTGTGGGGGGGGGGGGGGGGGGTGCAGGGGCGGATCTAAGCATGGGCATGGGGGGCAATGCCGCCCTAAATGCCCGATCTGCCCCACCAACAGTGTTGGGAATATTACTTTGTTACTATTTTTTCTAATATGTTACTAATCATTACCCCCATTTTTAAGTAATATATATTACATATTACTGTCTGAGCAAGTGTAATATATTAATATTACTATCACATATTACTCTTAAAAAATGTTTTACAAAATATATAATCAAATATTTAGTATCACTATTAATTAAATATTGGGTAGGCCAGTGGCATAACTACAATAAAGCAAGCCCACTTAAGCCCGCTATCTGGACAAATCCATATGAAATCAACGTCAACAAACGTCACTCCTGAAAACAGTCCTGGCGTAGACTCATCCTACTCAGCTATGGACACTAGTTAACACAGGAGTTAAATGTATTCCTTGAATTCATGGAAGCCAGTAAATAATTTGATGACAAATTATAGAAAATAAGTAATTATTTAACTTCTGCAGTTGTCAAGGTAATTTCACAAGAACACTTGCAACGAGACAGATTGACAGAAAGTAATATAGAAAGTAGTGCGGTAATGCAGAAAGAAAAGTATATTAGATTTTAAGTAATATATTTATATTACTTAAGTAAGTTACTGAATTTTTGTAATATATTAAGTTACGTAGTGCACATCCCAAGTTGCCCACCAAACACAATGGCATGCAAAACAACCCAAGATAACATTTCCCCCAATTGGGAAATGTTACATCCGCCTCTGGTGGTGGGGTAGACTGACCAAGGGTTTGGGTCCCATTCAGGGGTGGATTGGCACATATTTTCCCACCGGGACAATTGCCTTTGCCAGGCCACCCTGGGGGGGCAGCTGGTTAACCAGATGTAACTCTTTGAGAGTGTAAAAATATCCATCATGTGAATTAGCACAACTTAGTCTACACAACTAGAGAATGTAGAAGATTAATGGTCATTTTGATCTGTATGTTCCAGGCGAGCATCAAGCGCATTCTAGTGCATTTTGGAAGTGCCACTAGTGCATTTTGGATCTTGTCCAGGCCACTAGGTGGCGCAGACCACCGGGAAAACTCCCTGTACTCCAGATGGCCAATCCGCCCCTGGTCCCATTGAAGAAGAAGGAGTAAAAAGGGGTTGCAAACGGGTGATGGCGGTGGTGGGTTTAGGTTGCTTGCCCCACACGGTGCACCCTCCCGTTTTTCGGGGCTGGGAGGTCCCATCACATCAGGGCGCTGCTGGGATGAGCTTTGAAGCCCCTGACAGCTTTGAAGGCGAGGTCAGGGAGAGGATTAGCCCTGTGCGGGACCCCGGTGTCTCCCGAGGACCCCGGGAGGTCAAGCCAGACCCCCAGAACAACCCCTCTCTCTCTCTCTCTCTCTCTCTCTCTCTGACCGTCCCCCTCCTCTTCATCTCACTCTATACTCCATAATTTACCCTATCGTGCAGGCCCTGACCTCCGGACCCTGGCCATCCATGGGAGCAGCACCATGCATGGAAGCCAAGGAGTCCCCCCAAAATCCCCCCCCCCCCCCCCCAAATTCAACCCCCTCCCCACAGGTGAAGGCCAGTGGCCTGAAAGTGGGAGGTCAATTTGGCCCCCTCCCCAACCCCAGCATCGCCCCGTTTTGTGGAGAACGTTTTGCAGGACAAAAAGTCTGTGAACCGTGACTGTCTGGTGAACTCACTGGTGTGGTCGATCACAACACTGGGGGTGTTGGATGGACGGCACCCACAAGGGGTCAACCACAACACGTATGCGTTATGGCTTTGTGCTGCAGCCAAAACATCTGGGCGACCCTCTGAACCGCCACTTCCGCCCTGTCAAAAGACATGTTTGTGATGAGGCGGAGGAGAGTTTCAGGGTTACCAGTGTGATGATGAGGCACATTTGGGCCCAAAGCGCCCCGAATCTGCGTGCTAATCCTTCCAACGAGCCAGTTGAGTGGTGCTGAGTGAGCGAGTGAGCTTTTGGGGTATGATTACACGCACGCGCGTGTGTGTGTGTGTGTGTGTTGCTCAAGTGGTGTGCGTAAACTATGCACGGTTGTCTCCTTGAGCCCTCACATCCCAAACACAGAAAATGGTCACTCTCCTGCAAGCCCGTTGTGAACTTGTACCTCCGCTATTAGATATATCTGACTTACATTGACGACAACAAAGATATTTGTTAGTTTTGGGTTCTGAGAGTATAAAATAACCTCGCCAAATGGGTGGTCCTCCACCACGAAGGCCCAAAATGCCCATGGAATACGCACAGGGCCTTGAAATTAAGCGGGTTTGAAAAGCCCCTGATGGATGCCATGCTGCTGCTGCTGCTGTGAGCTGACCTGACCCTGCCACTGTGGGAATGGGGTCAAGCTGTTGGACACATCACACACAGTCAGCCCTGCCGCCGCTTAACCATGCCACTGGAATGCAAACACACGCCCACACCACCCCAGAAACACTACTCACATACATGTTTTTACTTAAAAGTATCAATACTGTGGTGGAGTAGGAGTGCTCTGTTATAACAACTAGTAAAAGTCTGGAATACAATTACTAGTACCAGGATTTAAAGTCCCTGTGAATTGAATTTCTTCACTTTTGTGTATATTTACATCAAAGGCCAATAACAAAATATACCTGTATTGTCCCAAATATAAGACGACTCGGATATAAGACGACCCCCATTTTTCAAGACCCATTTACATAAAAAAAAACACTGAATGTCAAATAGTATAGCCCCTGAATATAAGTCAACTCCCTTTTTTGGGGATATTTCCATTGGGAAAAAAATGTAGTCTTATGTGCAGTGTGTTGACCTGATTTATTCCCATTATTCAATCGCTCTCCACAAACACAGGTGGCTTGATTAGTTAGAAATATCCCGTTTCTAATCCCATTCTAGCATCCATACAATGTAGCACACGGTTTAAACTTAGACATCACGTTAGAATATATATCTGAAACATTATATGGTATAAATGAGCCAGTGAGCCACATGGCAGTGGCAGAGCTGAGCGACTATGGTAAACAAACAGTCCATGTGTTGTTTGTAGTAGAGCTCAGAGTAGAGCCGTTCCCCTCACTTTGACGTCCCATCGGATAGATCAGGGGTTTTCAATTTGAGCCACGGACCACCATTTGCGGACATTTTATCCCCACAGACCCCAAACCCCATTCCAGGATGGATTCGGGAAACAAAACAGGCAAATTAACATGCAGATGGAAATGACCATTAATCTGTGTAGACTTAGGCTACTTAAAATGATGGATATTTTAACTCTTGAGAGTGTAAAAATGAAACCAAATGGACCCGCAAGGGTCCATTTGGTTTCATTTTTACGTTCTCAAGAGTTACATCTGGTTAAACAACTTAGCTGGGGACCACCTGGAACCCTCTCAGGGACCACTGGTGGTCCCCGGACCACCTGTTGAAAACCCCTGGGATAGATTGTTTCAGAAACTCCATGAGCCAGATATTCAGGTGGGATTCATAACAATATGCCCACCGTTTCTGTTTCATTCCACCTTTTAAAGTTAAAAAAGTATTGGTGTGGAAATACACATACAGTTCCAAAAGCAAAGAAGGCACGCAGAACTGCATGTCTCATTTTAACTTTTCAAATGTATAGAAACCACAATGTGTCACATTGGCTTGTAGATGAGTTATTTTCAAACGGTGTCATTTTATATAAGGCTGGAGTGGGTAGTCTGAGTTTTTTTTTCTCATTTGTTTGTTTTTAAATAATAGTAATCAAAATCTCCAAAGTAACTAGTAACTAAAGTCCAATAGTAGTAAAAGTAAATCTACTTTCCACCACTGACCACAGACCATAGTGCTGCTAGCTATAGCAACACGATCCAAACAAATACAGACAGAATAGAAATAAAGCATTCAAACTCCATAGCATAATTTCCTTTCATGAATGTGAGACCGATTCACCCAGGCTTAGGTATATAAAAAGTTTAGGAGTGTAGCAATTGAAAAGTACAGTGCTCTATGGGCTCCATTTTCGTTACATGCTAAACCCCTTATACTAAATCCCATATTTCGTTTTTACTATTTTGAAAAACTTTTTGTATGAAATTCTGGAAATTATGAATTATGAGTTATACGGTATATGCATATCGTCATTCTATCTTGCATGTCGTGCATGCTCGCCCTATTGCGGGGTCTTATCAAGCACTTCTCACGTGAACCGTGCTGATAGCGGCGGGATGGCACAACATGGCTAGCACCACGGAGAGACTGTGAGCTTTATATAGTCAGCACATTCCGTGAAAGCAAAGAAAGCACTATAAACTCTCACACAGGACCCGTGTGCGAGATAACGCCATCAACAACCCCGTTGTTGTGCCCTTGATGCATCGTGGAGCAACGCACATGGGGGGTGGGGGGGGGGCAGTGACAAAGTACACTTGCTTGAGTATACTGTCCTTGAATCACCCAAGACCGAGGCCGATTCTACCAATAAATCAGAAGTTCAACCCAACTTTTTCATACCGCAGACCCTTAAAATGATTATGTAATGTAATGAGAGTAATGCACTGAGAAGGAAAGTGTGCTTTGTGATTTGTGATTTTTTTTTAACACTAGCATTAACAATCAAGGAATACATTTGGAGAAACAGCAAAATCCAATAGTGACCAGCGACCTGGTCATCACCTAGCGGTCTACGGGTTTAAAAAAAAAGAGAAAACTAACTTAACTTGTGACTAAGTTAAAATGTGTAGCTATTTAGCAATGCTGTAATGTAATGTTTACTTGGAAAATAATGTGTTTTTCCAAAATTGGAAAAACACGCGCACACACACACGCGCACACACACACACACACACACAGGTCCCAAGACCCCGTTTTCGGGACCCACCACACTGGACCTCCACTATGGAACACAAGAAGAGGATGAAAACAAGTGTGGCGGTGCGGCGTGGGTTGACCCGCGCTGACCGCAGGAAACAAATGTTGGGCAGCAGATAGACGCTGTAGGGGCAGCGTCTGCTCACCCACAACACCCAGGGGGGGCATTTAAAGCATTTATACAGGACATTCCAAAAGCATGTTTTTCGGAGAGGAAATCTGACACCTCTCCTTGGCTTTTATGTCTTTATAGGAGTCCCATAAATACATGGGAACGCACGCTCGTCCGTTCGACCAGACGAAAATAAACACTGTCCACACAGTGGAAAAAAACATCCAGCTTAAACCAGAGTAGAGCCGGCGGGTCCGATGCCAGAATTATCAATCTGATTCCGCTTTCCCGTTTTGGAGAGTCCCCGGCCCTATACGGATATTGACCCTCTATTTTGTCCCCCCCCTTCAAAACAAGTTGCCTTTCGACTTGTGTGATGCCTGGAAATCAAACCCGCGTGCATGGAAAGCCAACATCTTATAGATGCTAAGCTAAAGGGGAATTCCCCTTTGGCTGGCTGGGGGATAAATTGGGCTTTTTGGTCATCAGGCAGAGGCTCTGAGCCATCGTTCCTGAGTATGACATTCAAGTTAGATATTTCTCAAAATGTAAAACATATGTGGAAAAAACAAATGCCTGGAGTTACAGTACTTCCTTGGCCCGCTGGCAGCATGCCAAGGAAATTTGGCGCTGACCGGTCCAGTGGTTTATGAGATTAGCCCCGGACAAATAAACAAACAGACAGGCAGACAGACAGACAGACAGACAGACAGACATACCCAGTTGTATGTGCTTACAGAGCTTGATGCAGGAATTATGCATTTAAAATTTTTCTGGAGTTGGAAATGGGTGTACAATTGAGCTATTCCAGACCAATCTGATGACAGGCATTTTTTGCCAACAGCTGATTCAGTCTAGCTTTAGCCAGGCTAAAAATGTTTAGGAGTAAATCCAACAGACTCCATGGTCACATGACTGCAAAGTCGCGAGCACCGATCTGTGTGTGATATGGATGAAATCAGTGTGACTAATAGAAACATGTTTTGTAGAAACCAGCCTCAAGGTGGCGCTTTAACTGTGGCAAATGTGGATGGATGCGGGAAAAGTGTTTTTTCTTTTCATGGCCTCTAGGGAGTGTGCATACAGTAGTTGTACACAGATCAATGCATTTTTAGAGAAAAACAAGAATTGAACTGATATAGTGCCAACGTGAAGCTGATTTGGGAAAAGGTTGGCAACGCTGACCTATTTCCCCCAATTGTCACAGCAAAGTCACAACAAACCGTCAGGAACCCTGGCCTTTTTTAATCGGTCACAACTAAACCTAATCCAAACCGTCCAAACTTAACCCCCAACCCCCGTTTTAAGAATATCAATCCACGATTTTTTTCTAACTCGGTTGCAATCATTTCAAAAAGGTTGGTGCAAGTGGAAAAAGGTTGCAACTGTTAAAAAAAATGTTATGACCGGCTTAGCATCGGTCACAACGGTTTTAGAAAACGGTCGTGAACTTTTTTGGACCTAGGTCAAGGTTGGGTTCTGGTCACGTACCTGTCCGTATAGCGCCGGGCGGAGTCCGCCAGGATCAGGCCGTGCGGGGCGTGCGTGAACGGCGGGTGGCGCAGCAGCCGATAGCGCAGCGGGCGACAGTGGCGGCACAGCGGGCAGTCGGGTCGCGACGCCAGCAGAGTGGCGTCGATCTCCAGGTGCTGCTCCATGGTGAAGAACTGCACGCCGTAGACCTCCTCCTGTTACCAACATGCCAGGACGGGACAGCATTCAGCAACACCTCACCAATATCACGGCAGGAATAGTTGTGGAAGACGATATTGTTGCTGTATATCAGTGGTTTTCAACCATTTTGATGCCAGGGTCCACTATTTATTCAGTATTTCACGGACCACCATTTGAGAACATTTTTTAGCCACACATACCCCAAAACTAAAGATTTATTTTTGCTTTTATCCACAATACAAGGCAATACATTGATGACCATTCTTGTACATTCTCTAATTGTGTGTGACTTCAGGCTAATTCAAATGATAAATATTTTAACTCTTGTTTTCATGTTTCCGCTCACAAAGAGTTAGATCTGGTTAACCAACTGTCCATTATCTAGTTGGGGACCACCAGGACCCTCTCAAGGATCACTGGTGGTCCCCAGACCACTGGTTGAAAACCACTGTTGTATATCATCTATTATTATATGGATTCGGGGCATCTAGTTAGGATGCCTCTCGAGCGTCTCCTGCCTAGGGAGGTCCTTGAGGCATGTCCCACTGGGAGGGGATCCGGGGTGGACCCCAAGGTGCAAATGGGAATTCACATGGACTCACTGGCCTTGGAACATTTCAGGATCCCGCCAGGATTGGCCACTACTGAAAGTGTCCTTTCCGGGTGGAAAGGACACTTTACAGCCGGGCTTATTAATACCTTATTATTAATAAGGTAAATATAATGAACGTCACACATTAAATACTGCTTAATTTTTGGAACCAGACCTTGAAAATGACCCTCAACAAGTCCTGCTGTGTGCAGTGAAAAAAATGTGTGTGTGATTTATTTTTTAAAACAACATTTTAACATATTGTAGGATAAACATATTGTGATAGACAAACCTTTCCAGTTACTGTTGGTGGAAAGGTTTGTCCATTATGCTTAGCTGTGATTGGACCATAGCAGTTTGGGGAGGCGCTTACTAAAAAAGGTTCGAAAAGGGAAGTCAGGTGGAAAACCTGACTACGGATTTACACAATGACGCAAATGCGACCTCACCTCCACGCCGTCCAGCCGTATGGTGAGCGGCGCGTCGCAGAACACGTTGCTGGGCCCCAGGGACAGGTTGTTGCCGCCCACCGTCAGCAGCAGGATGTTGTGGATGGCGGGCAGCGCCAGCTCCTCGGGGCTGAAGAAGGTCACCCACACGGTGAGGGAGTCGGGCACCAGCGGCTGCGCAAACTCCAGCTGCAGCATGCAGCCCTGCAGCGGGCACTCCATGCCGCCCACCGTGCCCTGCTCCGTGCCCGAGTTGGGGCTCCAGGTGCGGACGCTGGGCTCGCACACCTGCTCCACGTCAGGCGGGCCTGTGGGGCGGAGAAAGAGGAGGTTTGATTGATTGATTGATTGAAACAGTATGGAGTGTGGATCGCCACAGTTCACTGGTGGGTGGGGGACAGAGTTTGTTCACCTCAAACCTGGGAGGATCTTTGTTAATCAAAAAATGCGATGGAGGGGAGACGCAGCGTGTTCCTTAGATGTGCTACGTCCAACATGGGGAAAAGTTGGGGGAAAAGAAGCAGCTTGGACTTGAGTGATTGATTGATTGATTGACTGATTGACGCAATGCACATGGGGGGGCAATGCCCCCCTAAATGCGCTGACTGCTCCACCAAACATGATGGCATGCAAAACAACCCAAGATATTTCAAATTAAAGTAGTGCTTATCTCTCTATATAATTCTAGGAATGTGTGTCTGTCTGTCACCTGCGCAAATGCACTGTGCAATGAGGATCACCCACACATGCCACGGTGCACGGACAGCCTCGATGAACCTCGCGTAGCACAGCCCTGTCATCCAGCACCAATGTGCACTACTTACAAACACCAAACATTATACCAATCATTTTAATTTAACAGATTTGCATCAAAAGCTCCTGTGGCTTGAAGATAATTCATTCAAGATTGGCCACCCGGGACATGAGTTTGACATAGTCTATATATCTATATATCTAGTCAGGTAGAAAACCTACTGGTTGAAAATAAGTCTTGGCTGAAGCTCATGAGAGATTCCACTCTTGTAAAAAGCGGCAGATATTATGAGGTCTCCCAAATCAAAATAAGACTGAGGATTTGTATGTAGTTAAAGACAAGCCAAGCCCCAGATGGTGGGGGAAATGACCAAACACACAAACAGACACTAACAGGGTGTGTATTTAAGAAAAAAGAAAGAAAGAAATACACAACAGAGATCGGATTGGTCCTCGCAAATAACAGTACAAAGACTTGTTTGTCTGAATAAATAAACGAATCGTTACTACAGATAAATCCACCGGCCAACAACTCTTTGAAAGCCATTAAAAACGAACAAAAAAAAAGAACTTAACAGTAAATTTATGGTCAATTATAAACTTAACAGCTGTTATGACGTCTGAATGCAGATCAAGAGTTGACGTCAACGGTCTCATTAGTTTATCTAAGAGTCTCCCTGTCCGTTTAGCGTTCAGACAAACATGAAACGGAGTTCAAAAACTGTCAGTCCAGATGGAAAGAGGAAAGGCAGAGCTGGACTGAGTACCTTTCGAGAGACCGGAGGCCCCCTGACAGGGCTACTCGTTTCGGCACGCGATCCCCCGAACCTACCCTCCAGTGTGACGCAAGACCAAATACAGCTGCAAGCAGCGATAAGATGGGACCAAGCAATAAGCCCTTTTATAGGCTGCTCAGCAGTGTCACTTAAGGTCACCAGCAGTTTTGCAGCTGTTCGTATCACCAAACATATAGATGGTACAGACAGACATACTGACAAATGGTCAGACAGGCAGACGAGGTATGAAATATGCCTCTTCAAAGTGCCCGCTATCACTGCTTGCAGCTATACTTCTCTTCACCTGCTATTTCACAATAATAGTAGCTTTAAGCATTTTTTCGTACGGCTCAAAATTGAGCAACATCTGAGGGCAGAGCGTAATGGTCAAAGTGACAGATGCATTACCCAAGGGCACTTGTAGAAAGCGGCCATGGCTTTTGGCCAAACGTGGCATGAGCTAGGCCAGTGCAAAAGTTTCCTTTTCAAACTATAGCGCCTCCCTTTAGCCAATTGGAGTAGGACTGTTTTCAGTGCTATTTTGCATGACCTTCTTTCATAATGTAAAGTTTCATAAACATGTGATGCTGCATGTTAAGTACTATAGTATTTGGGGATATTTCTTTTTCATAAAACTGCAATTTTCATTGCTTGCAGATCCACTATTTTCTGCCACACGCGCCAATTGCACACAACAAGTACAACTCGTGTTTGTGTGGCCGCACAACTCCAGCCATATTTGGAGTCAGCGCACCACAGCTCACTCGCATTATCCCGAGTGACGTAGGCTTCAACATTCATCAAGCGAGGGGGCTTTCGAGAGAGCCAGCGCCGAACGCGGCAGACACTGTGTTCTCCCTCCATTTCCTTTTGTTGGGCTTCCAAACTGGCAACCAACAAAGCCATTTGCTAACCTCATTTCTGGGCACTGCGCAAAAATTCCAGTGTTTAATCAAGTGAGCACTGAATGTGGTTTCCAGGCCACATTATCTCAACACATTTATTATTATAAGTGTGTGTGTGGTCAGTGCAAGAAGGTAAGTTAAAGGAGGAGGAGAAAGGAAGAAAAAAGGAGAGAGAGAGAGAGAGAGAGAGAGAGAGAGAGAGAGAGAGAGAGAGAGAGAGAGAGAGAGAGAGTGTTGATATACTCCAAAGTTGCCTCGCTCTTACTCCCTGCTCGTGTAGTCCTGGCATTCTGGGTGAGTTTTTCATTGAGTTTGCAAGGGAAAGGGAGATGCAGCCACTGAAAATATTTTGTAATGTCAGCTGTTATGATGGGCCGGTTCTCCGTGCCCTGGCTCCGCTGCTAATGGCTAATGTGGTCGGAGATTTAAGAGGAGACAGAATAGGGGTGTCATCCACTGCGTAACCCAATACAATGTAAACCATTTATTCAACATGCAAAAAGATGCTCTTAGAGTTTTTTGGGACTTTATCCCCTAAGAGCTATAACTTGCAACCCAAGAGCATAATACAAGACTTTCTGGTCCTCATGCTGTACATCACTGCATGGCCTCTCCCTTTGCATTGTATCCACTGCATCTGCGCCGGCGATGCTCTACTTCCATGCACCCTGTCCCCTGTGTAAGACCCCTCTTCACCACCTTCAATATGCACGCATTATTTTATTTACCATATTTTCACCAATATACCCCGTACCACCTAGCACCTCCCACCATCTTCCGTTTTTTATTTATTTATTTTTCCTGAAAGCAGCCATTAGACCCTCTAGAGATCTTGCTCGTGTACTGCTCGTGCTTCAAATTTCCAACGCTCCACCATGCAATATATTTTTGCTATATTGTCTCTCCACCATGTCAATTTGTGTTGACACTCACTATGCAATATATAGCAAAAAAATGCATTTTCGAGCAATGGAAATAGGCGAACTTGAACAACATCCTATAGCTACATTTTAAGCTTAGGATGGGGTAGGGGAAACAGCCAATAAGGGTTTTTCCCCCCACAAAATAATAACTGGGCCACTTTTTTGGAAATAAATCAACGACAAATAAAGGTAAGAATGCCTTCTGTGGTGGGATGGGTCAATTAAGACCTCTGCTGAGCTCCCATCCCCCCTCCTCAAACACCTAGAGATGTCCCTGCAGGTGTAAGGTAAACTGAGAAATGTCAACATAAACATTGGAACAAGGAAAACACCTTAGCACATAGTGGCTACTAGAGGGGGGAGGCCAAATGTATAAATACACATACATTTTTAGTTTAGACTTAAATGTTGTCTATATTACCTTTAAGTAAAAGCTGTCAGTTCTTGAATGTAGGTAAAGTATACTATACAAAAGTGAAATCTGCATTAAATATTTATTTCATGAAAAGTACAGAAGTATTGTATCAAAATATGCTTGAGTACAAGAGTAGAAACTACTCAGGATGTCTAATTGCACATATTTTCGAATGAAAACTACTGAGATATAGTGGAGTAAAAGTACGGAAATTTTGGAATACCTTTTGGAAAAAAGAAAATCTCTAAAATCCAAAGTACTCAGTTACATTACAGAGAGCGTGTGGGCCTCTACCATGCGCAACTCTTTGCTGATTTTCCACCCTCAACATACAGTAACAGGGACGACGCCAGGTTCAAAGTGGTTAAAGCGATTCAAACCCCAGCCATCTGCAAAGTGTTAACGCAGAAAAAGCTACCTGTTCTGGGCAATAAAAATGTGCATGCATCTTCACCAGAGACCCAAAGAATCACATTTTAATTTCTCTCTCCGTTTGCTCAGACGTACGTACGTACGTAGGCAGTGGAACATATGCTCCCAGAAAGCCTTCATTTCGCCTGCCTCGCGCTGCTACATAAACAAGAGGCAGATTGACCCAGAATTCCCTCGGAGGCAGTAGAGAGGCCCTAAAAGTGACTAAATAGCCCCAGACCTGTGCTTTTGAATATGAGTCCTTGCTTTCTCTGTTGATTAGCTAATCCCATCTGGGTATTAGGCTGTCTGCGAAAACACTCGTTCAAGGAAAAAGAGGTGAGAGACACTGGGCGTCATTCCAGCTTAATTGCGGCCGAGGTTGAATGCGGGCCATTGTGTCTGTGTGCCCAAGGCCCTTCTTCACGGCTGGGCTACTCTAGACCCAGTGCTTCTCAAACTTCTTTGACTCAGGGGCACCACCTGTAAATATTAACCTTCTTCATCCATGCTACCGATGAATTACACCGTTACTTCATAATAGAACTGTAAGGTTTATGTCAGATTACGGGTTCATAACTGTGAAAATCTTTTCCCCCACCCCAAGATACGGTATGTCACGAGGAGAGCTTGTCTTTCCATGATGCGGTGTAAACTCAGTTCTAGAGGGTCTAAAAAGTGATTAAACTGAAGTGACTGAAGAGACTTAGCAGAGGCGCAGAGGAAAGTTTGGGAAAGGTGTGTGAACCGGCTCCTGCCAGGGCTGGACTGGGACAAAAAAAATTGGCCCAGTAATTTTTGTGCCAATTCGGCCCAGACTGCCCATTTTCGGGCGAAATTCGCCCGGGACGGCCCAGCCGCAACCTGTGTGCAGACAGCAGAAGCTCTGCCCCTCGCTCTGTCAGACTAACAAGCCCTAATACCAGCACGTATATACAATAACATACAGTAAATGATGCAAACCAAGAAACACCTACACAACCGCTTTGTTGCTCTCTAAAGGAATGATGCTGGCAGGCGCCCACTGGCCTAATGGTCCAGGCGAATGACACATAACATAGGCCATCGCCTGACAGCGTGTCGATTTGTGTTCAAATTCCCTTGATGACGACCTTTGCTGCATGTCTCTCCCACTTTCTCTATCCCTTTTCCCTGGAATGGAAACAACCCTGGTTTCATCTAGCATCAGTGTTGTAGTGACTCAAATATAAAACAGTCTGCATATCAGCTCCCCCACCACCTCAGGACATACGTGGTACTGCAGTTAATCTGTCCAGAAAGAAATGACAAGTCTGGTTATATCAGTGGTGATTGAGGCTCAAACCATTAAAAATAAAATTGAGGGACATGAGAGGGACATAGACATGCACTAGTGGAACTTCCAAAATGCACTAGAATGTGCTAGAGCAGTGTTTTTTTCAACCAGTTTCATACAAGGGCCCACTATTTACAGTATTCTGCATTTTAGCCACGGAGGACCACTATTTGGTGTTGAGTTTAGAAATGAAACCAAACCAAACGGACCCTTACGGGTCCGTTTCATTTTACAATCTCAAGAGTTACAGATCTATAAGGGTCCATTTGGTGACCAATGGTCCTTTCTAGGAAGGAAGGAGGACTCTATCATAGTCGGGAAAAATGGTGAAAAATTAGGGTTTTATCTCTGGCGCCTGTCAACCAATTTTGCGCCAACTCACAGCAAAATAACTAGATTTTCCGCCAGGAGTTTTTCACTAAGTTTGGTGCTAGGGGGGGTCTGAAAAAAAGCTAAATATAGTGACAAATGCGCCAAGTTGGCAACACTGGTGGTGTGTGTGATGGTAAACATAGCGGTAGGGGAGGAATATGTCTGGACATGCACTCTGGGCTTTCTAAGAAGGGAGAGAGGGAGGGAGGGAGGGAGGGAGGGAGGGAGGGAGGGGGGGGGGCAGCCAAAAACGATGATGATGACTCACTCACACAGTTTTGCACACACACACTCACTCGCTCACACAGTAGCTAGACATTCAATCCAGCGTGCGCCACCCCGTGTGCACGCGTACAAGCACAGACACAGAAACGCAGAAACACACACACACACACACACACACACACACACACACACACACACACACACACACACACTCCCCCCCCCACACACACACACACACCCCCCCCCCCCACACACACACACACACACACACACACACACACCGTCTGGGGAGGGGGATCGTGGGGTGGAGATTGCGTATGCCTGCGACACATTCATGTATTGTAAACACATACATGCACACATGCATGTATTCCGTGGAGACGTTGCATACAAACACGCACACGTTTACAAGCTTGGTACGAGCATGATCGGCTATGTTTTTAAATGTCCAAAAAATGTGTGAATGGGTACTTTGGTACATTGAGTATATTCTGAAGCCAGTACTTGTGTACGCTCTTTACTGCAGTAACGTTTTTGAGCACTAACAATGTTTCTACATGCTGCTTTTACTTTTGAGTAACACACACACACACACACACACACACACACACACACACACACACACACACACACACACACACACACACAAGGTTCTGGGTTCATAGATAGCTTTATATAGAGCAACTATTTTCAAGAATGCGTCAGGGAATTCCACTGACATGAGAGGATGGAATAAAGCAAACACTAGATAAGTTATACCGCTAGTGTGGGATTTACTGCATTTATTGTGCAGAGGAGAACACGGCGGGTGACATCAGTGTGATTTTAAACACGTCGCTGCCAGTTGGTCTAGTTGGGATCCACCACACTGACACTGAGGAGTTAAGAGCTGTGGCCTCTCAAATCTTTTAAGACTCAAATTGATACACACACTGGAAAAAAACGAAAAGAAGGATGGTTGCTCTGTGGTCATGGTTCATGGTCATGG